>PVIJ01008670.1:0-72409 GCA_004024925.1 Scalopus aquaticus
GAGAGAGAGAGAGAGAGAGAGAGAGAGAGAGAGAGAGAGAGAGAGAGAGAGAGAGAGAGAGAGAGAGAGAGAGAGAGAGAGAGAGAGAGAGAGAGAGAGGATTCACCAGAGAGAGAGTGGGGAGCAGAGCAGGTGGATTTACTGAAATACACTACTAAGGGGAGCAGTAGGCAAGAAAGGAGAGGTCTGGGGTGCCTAACATGGGTTAGTTTCCTGGCCTGGGATCAAACTCAGGCTGAAGCAGTGATAGCATGATAGCACTGAGACTTAACTCCTACACCACAAGGGAGGACCCTGTGTTGATTCTTAAAGCTTTGTAATGTAGTTAGAAATCTGGGAACGTGGCCTCACTATTCTTCCATGTTTTTTTCTGGATAATTTTCGCTATTTAAGGTCTTTTTTGTTTCCATGTGGATTTCAGCAATTTTTGTTCTGTTTCTTTGAATACAGCTATTGAAACTTTGATAGGGATTGCATTGAATCTGTATATTGCTTTGGGTTACATGGGCATTTTAACAATAATTATTCTTCCAATTCATGAGCAGGGAATAGCTTTCCATTTCTTTGTGTCTTCCTCTATTCCTTTTAACAGTGCCTTATAGTTTTCATCATATAAGTCCTTCACGTTTAAGGACTTATAAGGACTTGTTAAGTTTACTCCTAAGGATTTAATCCTTTTTAATGCAATTGTAAATGGTATTGTTTCTTGATTTCTTTCTCTTCTGGTTATTGTTTGCATATAGGAAGGCAACTGATTTTGTATTTTAATTTGTAACCTGGAACTTTGTTGAATGCTTTTTATTGTTGCTTTCATAAAATTTTAAAAAATATATAGGGCATTCATACAATTAAAAAGGAGAAAATATTCAATACAAATCAATATTTAACATGTAAATATGATTTTACAATAGTTAAATCATAATAATTAATGTATTATTAATATTTGGTAGGGCTGCAGCAATTCCAATGTTATTTTCTGTCTCAGACCCAAAGATTTGTAACTTAATGACACAGGGGCGTCTCTCGGGGGTGAGACCTGAGAATCTTCATCTTTAACCAGATCCTCAGTAGCTCAGCCATTTGGGCACTTCTTTGAGAGAAACTAATTGGAGGTTAAATTATAACATGGGGCATGAGAAACATGACTATGGCGTAGATAGGATACACTCAACTACACAGACATTGAAATTGGTCCATTTAATTTTTAAAAAGCATTTAAAAATATGCTTCATTATAAAGTATCTCTAAGCACCTTGGATTTTGTAAAGAACACTAGAGGTGTGATCTGACCATGTCTTTTTGTTATTATTTTTGTTGACATGTGATGTGTTTCTTGTGTCCTAAGTTTATCTGCTTGTAGAGGAAAAGAGATTGATCAATATTTGCAATTTCAGGAACATTTTGCATCTGCACTATGTGTTATTTTATTATCTATTACATTACAAAGCATTTTCCTTCATTAAAACAGTTAGTAGGGCAGATTATTTTGGCCCTTCTAATGGATTAGATAGGTTTTGTCTTAACCTTTGATGAAATGGAACAAGAGCACAGGGATGCAGTTTTAAAAATGTCATCCTAATAAAAGATTCTGGGATTAAACCCTGACTCTGTCAGCAGCTAAGAGAAAGTTAACTAGTCAGTGGTGCATTGCCACCTATCAATAGCAGTTACTCCTGTACAAAGACGAGGAGAGATCTGTTCCTTTTTTCCTGGAATAAGGGTGATTATTATTGTCATGTACCAAGGTCTGATGTCATTTACCAAAGAAGGAGATACTTGTGGGAACTCGGGTGCTTAGGCATCTTCCAGAGTAATTCTAGATTTTCATAATTTTTTATAACCAAAAGTGCAGGTTTATTACTAAAAAAAAAAAGGAGAAGATATTTGCACAGACACAGGTGGGCAGGAAGAGCTGCTAGACTTCCTTCATTTAAAAAGAAAGTTGTAAAAGCTTATTTCTACCCAGTTACACCCTTTGTTTTTTTCTCCACCTAAAACTAGGGTTTCTGATTTGGAGGGAGTAGATTGCATTATACCATTGTGTATAATCAAGTGTAAATATTTTTATAATATTTGTCTATTGATGAAAGGAAAAGGGTGCATTGGGTTTTCTGTGGTTGAGACAGTTTTTCTGGTATTTGATATAAAATATAAACCTCCATTAGTCCTCACAGTAGCCAGTTCACTGGATGAAGAACAGTGAGGCACAAGAGAGTAATTTGTCCAAAGTTACACCGCAAATATGACTGAAGGCAAACCTCACTAGTTAGGCTCCAATGTCTGTGCTCTAGACCACTATTTTATATTCTCTGTTATCTTGCTCATATCAACAATATAACTAGGTTCACAGGGTTTCAAAGAGTTTGAACTAGATGGAGAAGATGATAAGAATCAAGATATAAAAGGGGTTAGGGCTCAATGTAATTATTAATAAATAAATGCCCTTGAACTTCAATAATACGCACCCTCTATTTCTCCTTTAATAGATAGCCTTGATAAATTAAGCCCTGATAGTTCTTAGAAGGGAAAATAAGAGTGGAAACAATAAAAATGGTAGTAGCAGAGTTATTAATGGTAGTAGCAGAGATATTATTAATAACTGCTAACACGTGTTGTATAGTTATCATCCGAACCTCCTATGGATTCCACACAGATTTTTGCACACATCATCTCCTTTAATCTCCTTTAATCTTCTCAATAAACCCATTTTACAGATGAAGAAACTCAAGCTTAGAGAGAGGTGGTATAATATGTTCAAAGTCACATAATTAGTAAGTAGCAGAGTCTGAATTCACCAAGGGGGGAAATGTTTATTTTCCAATAAGATGAGTAGTTCTTTGCTGAATGTTTGGCTTAGAGTCCCAGATTTTGTATTTAGAACATCTCAGGCAGTTTGTCTTGAGACGCATTGCTAGCTTCCATGTGGAAGTCATTTGTGATGTTCTCCAAAGTATTCCATTCTTCCACATTCTGAGCACTTAGGAAGATTCACCAACTCTCCCTCCCCGCCTTCTGCCTACCCTCAGAGTCCTCAACAAGAAAGGTGAGCAGAAGTTCTGAGTGTGGCTTCTGGGTCTGGGTATTTCCATGCCATGTGGGACCCTCCCCAGCTCTCTTTCTCTTGGCAACATTTTAGATGGGAGCTTCCCTGGCAGGCTAAGTCATAGAGAGAACACAGCACAGAAGTGCACCACTGATTTCAGATGGCTAAGTGGTGTGGGTGGGAAAGAAACCCTGGCATGTTTTATTTTGAGATCAGAATGTTGCAAAAACAGTGTATAGTATCCTGTCACTTTAAGATGCAGAGGTTGTTACCTCAGTAGAGCCTACACTACCCTGACTGAAACATCCAGTCTTCTCACTCAGGAACAACATGAAAGACCACTAGATTCTTGGAAAATAATCCTTTTACCGGGAGCCATTGCTGACAATGTTTCCTCTGGTCATTTGAAGATGAAAGGTAATTCTGGATGGTGGTGTGGGGCATAGGGGGATATCTATCCTTTTTTTGCTTTCAGGTATTTTGAAAATAACACTGGTCAATAAATTTTTACAAAAGTCATGTTACTGACATAAAATTAGTCATTTCCTGTCAATTTCTATGTGCTCAACACAAATATGGCAGTCAAATTCTAATTTTGGCTCTAGTTATTTTGTAACCTGTAATAAATTGATATTTACACCACAAAATGCATGCCAATAGTAATAGGCCTACGGTTAACACCTGTAAAAAAATCAAGTCATAAACTACTTCTTCGATTTCTTCGCTTGTCTCTTGTACAGCTGTTCAGGAATAGAATAGATGGAAGACGGTTTCCATTGTGCAAAAGCACAGCCTTAAGACTCAGTTTCGAAGAGTCTAGAAATAGTCTCCATTCTTGTGGGTCATGAGTGATTTCTAAGGCATTCATGAGGACCTCAATATAGGAACAGAATACCAAAGTACTTTCTGAAGAAAGGCTCCAACTGCTGGTGGCTCTTTCGATAGAAAGGAATTGTGACATCTTCTTCTAGAAGATTCCATTGTTGGAGTCTTGATCCTAGCAATTCTGCCTTGTTCTTGGATAAGTCCAAATCATGAACCAAGTCATTTAGTTCTTCCTGTGTTAGTCTGTGTGGGGTTGATGAAGCACCACAGTGAAAATCTGGATCACTGCATGCTGATGGAACAGGAGAAGAACAGGTCGGCTCACCCTTGTACTCATCAGATGAATCAAGAGAGTATTCTGCTGGAGGTTCTGAAATAGGAAGTCCCTCACCATGTGGAACTGGTCTCACTGCAGACGGAATGTTTGGGTAGAGTATTCTCGCCGCCTTTTGCTTCATTATTCTTCCGGAAAGAGGAGGAACCAAGCAGAAGTAACAGTGTTTTATGTGGTTGCTTGGCTCTCTCCACACCGTGGGGACTGCAAACGGCATTGATGGTCTTTTGTCACTTCACCACTGTGAAAGCTGTGTTATACATGTAGCACAGCATATATGCGGGGCCCAAGGCTTGTCTTGGTCACCAACCTTGCATCCCAAGTAAAGATGATAAGCCTTCTTCACTTGAGAAGTGATATTTTTTTTCTGGTTGGCAAATGTCACTTCCCCACAAATAGAGCAGAAATTGTCCACGCTATGATCGTACTTTCGAGGCATTACTGTTCTGCATTCTGCCTAAATTGATAAAATAATAACAGTTCTATGGAACAGTAGCTGAAACTGTCTCACACAAAGTCTGAAATATTTTCAATGCTCAACCTTTCCGATAGGGCTCATATAGTGCACTGCTGATGTCAGCTTACTTCAGCAGCCGCCTGGCTGTAGTAATACATTGCATCAGAAAATGATGCAATCAGTTCTGATGATATGTGCATGATGGTATCATGCGATGTGATGCAATATTACATTATTCTAGGCTGATTTAGGATATTGTTGCAGTCCTACTGGATAAATTTACAAGGTGAAACATATAAAATGAATTATATGAAATATCTTCAAAATGAGAGCTAATAAAAAATTTTCAGGGTTATATTCATGTTCAGCACACCAAGATACTACAGATTCAGGCCTTTTAAAGTCAGTAACAATCTCAATGTTGACCAGTGTAATTTATGTTACTTAAATCATATCAGAGAATTCAGGCCTCCTGAGAAGTGAAGGCCCAGGAAATGTGGCAGGGATGAGCTGTTTATAGTTTGAGAAAAAAGGTGGTAGCAGGAGCACAGGAGAGCTTAGTGTATAGAAAGTGGAGGAAAAAATTAAGATTTTTATGCCACTTTCATGTGCTATACACATGAAGTAAGTGAACATGCCAGCTGGGGACCCTTCTTCATGTCTCATCCATGTAGTCTGACAAAATATTTGGAAAACAGGATATAAGAAAAGATATGTACTTTTCTAGCATTTCCATTTTTCTTCTCTAATGCTTTAATTTTGTGGCAATTGTTTAAATAGCCAAACTGCTTTGGGAATTACTTTTTCCCTCCTTTGCTCTATCTCATACTATTTTGATCAATGTCTTAGCATGATCTTGGGATATAGAAACAACCAATTGGCAGATATTTTCATAAAAACTTTAAGTCTGAGCAAGCAGATAAAATTTGTTAATAGTCTGGAGACATATTTAAATTTCCATGGACTGATTAGCTATATTGTTTGAATTCTTTAACCATTGTTTTGTATACCCTTTTAATTGAAATTGCGTTTTGATATAATTAAAGATTCATATTTGTTGGAAGAAATAATACAGAGAAACTATTTCCATATACCCATTATATAATTGTCCCCAATGTTAACATCTTGCAAAACTCCAGTATAATCACAATCAGAACATTGGCATCAATCCCCAAGTCATGCTTGGATTTTGCTAGTTTTACCTTGCATCTTTCTGTGTGTATTTAATTCTATAAATCATTTTATCACCTTAGTAGAATCATGTATCCATCCCCATAGTCAAGATACCAAATAGTTCCATCACCACAGTTTTATTTTTTTTAAGGGAGATTATTGGGGAATTTTTTTGAGAGGAATTAGAAATTACTTTCAGTGAGTTTAATATGTCTCAGCTCTAGCAGAGGTTCTTTCAGCAGAAAGTTCTTTTAGTACAAAAAAACTAAACAAACATAATTTCAGCAGAGATATGTTAGTGCCTAAGGCTTTGACATGCTAGTAAGATGTCATCTGTATAAAAAGAAGAAAATGCATAAGCGAACAAATGGAGCATCTGGAGAAAGAAAAAAAAACCTGGTGATGGGAAACCTGTCAAAGGGCTGACTACCTAGAAGCTGAGAAATCCAGGGCTGACACATCCATTACCCGGGAAGGAAAACTGGTTCAAATAAAGCATGAAAACAAGACAGCCCTGGGATTTGGTGGTGCATGTTTGTTGAGAGTTTAGTTAACCTATTCAAGTCTAAATTCCCTGTCTTCTAATTTAGGTTTAGGATTGGTCAAGGGTATTATATTAGCAGAAAGACTGAAAAAATACCAAATTTGTGATATAATTCTTACCATATGCTTTCTGAAAGCATAAACACATAGAGGGATTTTAATACTTCTGAGTTACATTAATAACAGAAATCATATTAAAATATATGATGTTTAGTCCAATAAAAATTTCTTACTATTTGTACATAAACCATTCTATCTTCTAGGCATGTGCTACACTGACCCCTAGTGTTCAGTTCTTTTAAGAATTGGTAGACTAAGTCTGGTTGAGTAAATATTTGAATACAATTGCTTCAGAGATCAGTTCCACAAATATTTGTTACGTGCTCATGACAAACTGTTCCCTGATTATGAAAATCTGCCTTATTCTGGAACTGTTTCATACTGTGCCAGTTATTTCAAACTGTTTCTTAGATACATATACATTATCAGACTGAAAGACAATATTATGAAACTAAGAAATCAAAACAAGAGCTGGTATATCACTAAATCAAATCAAGATATAGAGAAAAATCTGCACCACCTTGTTCACATATTTAAAATAGTTTTTCCCTAAAATGTTTACCCTTACCATTCCAGTCAGAGATTGGTTCTCAATAAAAGTTGTGGTATATACACAGAGTGGAACATGACTCAGCTCTTAAAAAAAAAAATGAAATCATGCCATTTGTGACAATATGGATGGAACTGGGGATTATGCTAAGTGAAATAAATCAGAAGGAGAAAGATAAATACTGAATGGTGTCACGTGTGGAATATAAAGAAACAGAACAGAATAAAACAAAACTCAAATGAAGCCTATAAATATGACTGCAGAATTGAGCTATTAAATGGGGAGGGTTGAATAGGGAAAAAAAGTGGAGGTCTGTGGTGAAGGACTATGGGTGCTTTGATGGCAGATGTTGTGTGAAACCATAAACTGAAGATGTGTAAATATATTTCCCCCAAATCATATACAGTGTTGTAAACCAATGTTAATCAAGAAAGAAAAAAAAAAAACTTCACAAATGTAATTTCTGAAAGGCAGAAAATCTTTAGTCTCATGGATGGTAGTTTTTCCTGGGAGTGAGTTAATGAGATTTTTAAACATTTTATTAGAGAAATTTCAACATTCAGAAAACCAGAGAAAATGGCATGCTAAATCTCTGCATGGCCACTGCCCAGTTCTGCCACGATCCATGGTCTAACAATTTAATTTCACCCTATTTCCTTCATCCATCTCAAACCCATTCATTTCAAATGATATTTTACTAAGTTAAAAAAAATTGTCATCCTTTGAACATTAGACTCCACCTTTCTGGGCTTACAAGTGTCTTTAAAACAGTACCCTATGTACTAACTCTCTTGAGTGGAAAAAAATGAAGTTAAAGCAAATTTGAGGACAGTAAAGTTAGGTGTTGAACATATTATATAATAGTTTTCAGGTAATCATTAACTATGATTAAAAAATGATGTCATCAAAGAAAGAGAGAGAGAGGCATGTGGAAAGATGGAGAGAAGGAAGGATAGAAAGAAAAGGAATGAAGGGCGTTTTTAAAAAATGAACAAGGGGGCCTCCCTGGTGGCGCAACAGATTAAGCGCAGCGCTGTGGAACTGTCTGCAGTTTGATACACTGGGCCTGGGAGAGTCCCACATGGCGCAGCATACCTCTCCTGCCTCACCGGACGCTCCCCTCAGCAATCCATTTCGGTCGATCTGTCTGTTCTGCTCCCCACTCTGTCTCTAGTGAACCCTCTCACTGACCCACACCTCTGGCCTGCACCCCAGCTTGCATGCAAAAATAAAGAAATATTAAAAAAAAAAATGAACAGGAAAAGTCTTTCCGCCTCTTGCTCCAAAAGCCTTCCCTAGTGGTTGGAATTAACCACCCTTTCCCCAGTCTGCTTTTTATTAATCTATTCTGCTTCATTTAAAATAAAATGTTGCAAACACCTGTTTTCCTCAATATTTATGTGGTTGTTGAATGCTGGAATTATGTCTTCCTCCCTTTGTATTGCCTTCGCTTTCCCTGAATAATTCCAATGATATTGTAAGAAATCTCACTGCTTCTGTTCTTCACTCTTATGATTTCTTAGATGTGGTAAGGATAATCTGGATCCTGATTTGGATCACATCACTACTTTATTCAAAACTATGAAGGCTTCTTATGTCGCACAGCGTGAAACTGAGCCCTTATAAGGGCCTCAAAGCTTCCAGAGCTCTGCCTTGGGGCCTTTACATGATCTGTTTTCCTGCCCAGGAACATTCTTCCCTCCATGTGGACATGACTATGTGCACTGACTATGTTCAATGCACTTACCCTTTCCAAGTTGTTGCTTAAATATTATTTTTCATTCCTCTACTCTAGTACATCTCAACTTCCCTCACTGTATTTTTCTTCAAAGTAATCTCTCTAAATGTTTCTGTCTGCCTCCCTCTGGAATATAAGCTTCATGTACGGGATGGGTCTTGATTCCCTTGCTTAGAACTTGTCACATGGTAGAGGGTTCAGAAGAATCTAGGGGATGAATATTGAGTGACTTGTATCTCACACAGTATGTTTTATACAGTAGGCACATTTAATAAACATTTGTTGAATGAGTCAATGAATGAGTTCTGATCCAAACTTGTTCTGAATAACCAAACTATCCGAGAAAGCAGGGAGAAATACTCCAAAAGTGAGGCCAAATCAAGGTAAATTTTAAGACATAGAGCAATTTTTAAAAATTAAAGAAATTTAGCTATAAACCTAGAATATGAGTTCTGAGACGTCAAGTGAAATGTTCTGCCTAGTTCTGCTCTAGCACCTACTTCTAGTCCTGAAAGTCGCATTCAAAGATTTCCTTGAACATCTGGCTCTGGTACAAATCCCTTGAAAAGAGACCTTAGCAGCCCCTCTCCTGCCTCTCCCCTACCCCCTCAATTGCCAGACCCTACACTGGGTGTTTCAAAGTAGGCTTCTCTTTCCTGAGTGTTTTCTGTTTAGTTGTTTCTCATATTAAGTGGCAACATACACCCTTTGCAAAAAAAGTTTCATCTTGGTCACCCTGCAGCAATTTCCTTGGGAACAAAATAATAACTGTAAAAATACCAAGGGAAAAGCACAAAGGCCCTTCGTAAGTGGGTGGTCAGTGTTACTTTAATTCTTCATTGTAATCCTCACAAGCCCAAAGCCCTGTGAACTATTAAATTACTATGGGGATTTCCTCTGGGCTCCTTGCCCCATCTGGTCTCAGGATGTTCTCGGCAACAGGCAGCTTATGTAATGTTCTCGAACACCTGTCACCTGCTTTATACAGTAATCTAAATAGAATGTGAATACAAAAGGCCTATTATCAATTATGCAATGATCAGTTTGGCTCAGGCTGCACATCTGTGTGGCCTCCGTTAGTGTGTGTTGAACATTCCCTCAGCAGGTACATCAAAACACATGAGACAAGAAAGGGCATGAAGAGATGGTTGCTACCTCTGAATTTACAAGTTTGGTTAAATGAGCTTGGACATCTGGAGATGATCAGTGGGTGGAGGCAGATGTCTGTGTGATGCTAAAGGCAGTGAATCTGGGCAAGGCCTGTGTTAGCCAAGTTCTGAAGTGTATGTGTGCGTGCATGCATGTGCTCATGCACACGTGCACATACGATTGGTGAATATTCTTTTTCTTCTGATGTTACTCCAACCTATATTGAACTCTTGGTATTGGCACCCTGGTTACTTCCCTTCCCCACCATCTTCACTTAATCCCTGGCACATTCTGGGCGACTAGCTGTTACACACCACAGGACTGGGGGGCATAGTACAAGTTGGTCGCCTGATGATAAAAGTGTTCAGTATTTGTTTGCATCAAGTTTAGTTTGAGTTTACCTGCATAAATACAAATGACTATACTTCCAAGTGTGACTAAACTATTATAATGGATATTGAGAAAATAAGGCAACAAAAGAGATAAATATAAAGCCAGCAGTGTATCAAGAGATGAGTGCAACAAATGGAATACTACTCAGCAATAAAAAATGATGAACTCATGCCATTTGATGAAGCTGGAAGGAATTATGCTACGCAAAATAGGACAAAAGGAGAAAGGAAAGATACATACTGGGTGGTGTGACTTATATGTGAAATATAGAGAAACCAAACAAAACATCAGACATGGTCATCTGGAACATTTGGGCTGTTTCCATATCTTGGCTCTTATAAATTGTGCTGTAATAAACATAGGAGTGCAGATTTCTTTTAGAATTAGTGTTTTTGTGCTCTTTGGGTAGATACCTAGAGGGGTATCAAAAGTATTTTTATGACAGCATATACTTTGTCAAGGCCCATAATTATCATCAACTTTGCTTTTTAGTGAAGAAAGCTTTCATGTGCATGAATTTATGTAGGGAATGGACAGCAGAAACTTTTTCTGTAGGGGAATTTTCATCTATAGCTTAAAGGCTATGGGAAAGAATTTTTAAGAAGTAGATTTGATTCATAACATTTCTCATTTTACTTACAACTATAAATGATGCTAGCTCTCCTCTAAATGTGGTGACTGACATGGGCCATATTTTCCAGTTTTGATGGAGCTTTAAAATCATTCTCATTCTTCACACTCATATTTACTAACCAAATCTCTCACTAGTTTAGAAAGTGTTTTCTTAGCAGGAAAAGAGGAAACTAAACAAAAACTAGATGTTGACATTAAAATATGAAGGGAAAATGATTCCTCCCTGCAAAAATATGCAAATATACACCACTTAGCAGTAAATATTGAAGCAGTAAATTAAAATGTATGCATTTACTCTTTCAATTAGCATTTGCCAAGCACCCATGAGGTAGCACTCAGGGTGCAGTATGCCAGTGCTTTTTAACTTAATGTGCAGATGAATCACCTGAGATATCATTACAGTGCAGGTTCTGGTTCAGCACATCTTGGATGGGACCTGATATCCTGCATTTCTAACAAGTTCCCAAGGGAGACCAATATTGCTGCTCCAGGATTCATACACTGAGATACAAAGTTCTTGGCATCAGAAATAGAGATGAACAAAACAGAGCCCTGGAATAAAAGGTAGAGATGATAGGAAAATTAGAAGAGTGGGAGGATTTTGCTTTTGGTGAGGGTTGAGTAGTTCTTATTTGACTAAAATTCCTGGAGATAACAAACAAAAAGCTGGACAAACCAAAAGCTTGGGAAAACAACCAAAGGTAAGTAGATCCTGAGGGGAGTTGACACTTTACAAAAAAGAAAATGGTACTTGGTGAGTGTTCCCTTTGTTGATGGCTTGTAGCCTGAGGGCAGTCCCTACTGGGCTATGTAGGTCAACTCAAGCTCATAGACAGCCTTGTAGTGCACCAGTTTGAATCAGATGTCGAGTTCAACATCTAGAAAGCAAAGGGAGATATCAGAGAAAGGAGCTAGATATAGAGTGGGAGCCACAAATTTTGTGTATAAATTTTATCCCAGTCTGTGGAGACCCCGCAAGTCACGTATGTATGGGCCGAATCTCAGCAATCCAGTTAAGGCTAAAGGAACTGAAACAATTTTTCCTACTGGTAGAGAAAAAAATATTTGCAGTTTATGTTGAGCAAAGTTAATTTCTTGCTTACAAAAAAAAAAAAATCAGTAGTTTTGAAAAAAATTATTTAGTTTTAATTGAGGTAATATTTGAACACCCCATTAGGTATTGTCACTATAAGGCAACTGCCACCACCAACCTCAATGGGTTGTGAACACCACCAACCTCACTGACAGCTGACAATGATATGCTCCTCCAACCTCTTGCCTTTACCAAGGATTAGCAAACTTTTCCTATAAAGGGTCAGATACCAAATATTTGAGACTGTACAGACCACATTTCATCTCTGCTGCATAGTCTCCTTTTAAAACAACTCCTTTAAAGTGTAAAAAACATCCCAAATGTGCAGGCCATACAGAAACAGGCAGCACACCGCCCCATAGTTCTCTGATCCCAGGGAAAGGGAAGAGTTTCCTGATGGCATGTATAAGTTGTTTTGGGGAAAATAAAGATAATTGAATGTTTCACAGATTAAATTTATGGTTGAGGTTCAAATTAACTAGAGGACCTTCCCGCTATACTTTCCTTTGGCTCAGGTTACCAGGGTGAAGAATGATCAGTTGCTTCTCCAGGTCCGGGTTGACTCGCGGGAGAAACTATGATTCACCTGAGAGTCTTCCAGACCCACTGCCCATGGCAAAGTCTAGCACCTGAAGGGCATCCCAGGTACTAACTACTGTGTAACAACTTACTCCAAAACATAGTCTCTCACAACAACAACAACCATTTTATTTTATTCCAGAGTCTTGCGGGGCAGGAATTTGGGTGTGGTTCTTCTGCTCCCTATGCTATTGACAGAGGTCACTTTGGTATCTGGGGACAGATGAGTTGATATGGAGTTCTGAGGGCTTCATTGTGTGTGTCAAGACTCTGTATGGCAGTCTGAGTCCAGCTGGGACTGTTGCATGGACTGGGACTGGGGCTTCTCCAGGATGGGCAAGGACAGTTGGACTTTTTCAAAGTGACTCAGGCTTCAAGAATGGATGCTCTTAGAGAGAGGACAGAGAGTTGCTAATTTCTTCAGGCCTGCAACCTCAAACTGGCACAAACTCATCAAATTCTGTAGGTCGAACAAGTCCTGAACAGAGCCAGGTTCAAGAGAGGGGAGATTCCCCCCTTTAGATGGGAGAATTATCAAGCATTTTGGACTATCTTTAATATGTTATTAAGTGAAAATAGTAATATTTTATCAAGAACAAGTTCATGGTCATTATAGATGACATTTTATACCTTCCCTGTAGCAAACAAGAACAGTAAGAATGTGAACCTTACAAGGAACATACACTTTAATTTCTTATTAAATAAGCAAAATAGTTTTGTCATTTTATACTATGCTGTAATTTTTGATAACTACTACTGGCAATAGCAGGTAGAATTTATTTGCATACTGATAGAAATTGGAGAAAAAAGGTAAAGAAAATTAAAGAGCTCGCAAATAAGGATAGACAGGAGAGAAGGAAAGAACAAACAATTGATTCCAGAGAAGAGAGAACTTGAGATTTCCTTGAAAGAGGGAAGGCAGTGACTCCTAGTGAAGAATAAAAAATAGAAAACAATAGAGACAAAATAATTTCAAAGTCAGTTGAATAAGGGGTGGGGAAGGTCAGGGTAGGCAAAAGCAGCAAATGGATGCTTGAAGGCAAAGGAGATTAAGCTGTAGTTCTAAATATTTCAATATAATTGCAAATTCTTTTAATGAATTCAGAGTATAGGAGAATAAATTACTGCAAAATATACAACTAAAATATGGGTACTGTCTCCAGTGTGATTTATTAGGGAAAAAAAGTGTTCTTTTCAATGATAGTAGTTATTAGCATTATTTGTCTACACTTGAGAAAGAACAACTTAGAAACACCCAGGTTCCCAACCCAATTTTGAAATACAGAAGCAAAAGGGCCAAATGCAAACACACAGACCTCCTTACACCCCTGAAACAACAATGAAAATAATTTCACGTCTTCTACTTTAAAGTTTGTTCTCACAGACTTGTACCCGCCATGGAACAATGAGAAACATTTTGTCTGCCCTGTAGCCAGAGAGCAGTTGCTGCTGTACTTCCTTGTGGAAAGAAGTATTTTGTTCTTGGGTGCACCTGAATATTCATTTGAGCTGTGAAGCCTGAGAAGCTTGTGATAAAAGAACTTTCCCTCTGAAATGATGGCTACCAGATATGGTAGACCCAACACAATTAATCCAGCGCAGTGGGGTAGGGGAAGGGGGAAACAGTAGCAGCTGAAGCTGAGCCAGAGGGGAGAACCATAAATATATACGCGGTAAAAAAGAAAAGGCATCTGAAAAGATGACCCAAATTGGGAGGATATACTTGTTTCATGAAGAGCAGTGTAATAATCAATGTATTTATTCCTCATGTGCCCTTTCTCACTCCAATTTTATCTCCTCCCTCCTCCATCAGGCCAGTCTCCTGATATTTCCCTTCAGATCAATATTCAGAGCTGGGCGCTTTAAAAACCTATAGTAAACTGTGGTTTCACTTCAAATGTGGACCTTTTGTGCCTTGTTTGCAAAGCTGGGTGGGAAGTACTGCATCCTACTGCAGTCAAAGATTTGTAGCATAAAATCTGACAGGTCAAAGGCAAGAGAAGAGAGAAAAGCCAGTGAATGCAGGTTTGGAGAGAGGAGAATGGGTATCACAGGAACAGCACTGTGCCTTCAAACAAAGGGAGGTTAAGGAGAAACTTGCAAGTCTCCAAATAAATCTACATATGAGTAATTTGCTAAGTGGCAACCTGAAGTCCAAAAGGGTCAATGTCATTCCAAAGATTCCAGGCAGAATAAATTTCTCAGCTGCAATCTACCTTGATCTCCGTATTCCAGTTGGTGACTGGACCGTAGTTAAGTCCAGCTGGAAACTGCTCTATTTAGTGGTAGCAAAAGCAGTTCAGTTATATAGGAATGATTTCTGGCAGACCCCTCACTGCCACACTGGTGGTTTCTTTGGTTGTGAATAAGCCGATGAATAAATCAGAAAAATAGAGGGCATGGATGTTTCAACATAGCTTATGCACTACTGATAGAAAATGTCATAGAAGATGCTGCATTTTTGATTCCATGATTCTTTATAAAGAATATCCTTGTAGGATTTGCATAGTGTATGCATTTACATTTACATAACTTTATCATTTACAGTAATTAGGAAGTGAAGGGAGGAGTTTTAGACTAATGGGAAAAAAAGAAAATATAATAAGATGCTTCAAAGAATTACAGAATGCTAGCTAGAGTTTGGAAGAAGGGATCATAGGTCTCAATCTAATCTGACTTAAGATCAGAGAAGGTTAATGGTTTTCCTAATGTCACATACTTATTAAGTGTTGGAGCCAAGAACAGAATTGGTCTTCTGACTCCAAATACACAACTTAGAATATCTTAATACCTTAGCCAAAATCTTCCATAACCTTAATTGCTTGTGCTACATTAATCCAGGTAAATAACTGCAAGATTCTACAATAGACCAACTCCTAAATATCAGTGACTCAGCAAACAAAATTCATGCAAAGTCAAACATGGGTCAGTGGGAGCTCCCTCCATATAGTGTATTAGAGAAATAGAGTCTCTTCAATTCGCATCACTACCATATTCACAGGTAGTGTCAGGTCATCATATCACCAGAATGTATATTAATACACTAATTCTTAAACACTTCATCCTGGAAGCTTTAAGCATTATTTCCGCTAACATTTATTAGTCACATGGCCTCACCTAAGGCAAAGGGCGCTGGGAAGTGTAATCGCCCCATTTACCCAAGAAGAAGATGAGAAATGGATATGGGTGAGCACTTAGCATCTCTTCCACACATGCATACTTGGTTTTTAAGAAGCTTAGAGTAGAGAAATGTTAATATAAGGCTGGTGGAGGCATTCTGGGTGATTAGAAGGTAATAATAAACCAAATAGCTTTCTATTAAATTCTTACTGAAGTGTGAAGGTCTGGCAAGAATACCAATGGCTTATGAATTTGTCTCATTTACTACAGCTATTCTAAATCACAAGTCAGGCCTCACAAACATTATAATCCAAAATACTGGCCACATGATTTGTTTGTAAAATTCTACAGATCAGAACTTTACATAGGATTTCTCTTTCCAGAGCATTTTGTAGCTTTCCATTGGCCACAGGTGAGAGAGAGCTGTGCCTCCAGTAAAATGGATACAAATATTTGTGAAGCTCATCCCTGGCTGCTTAAAGTCAGACCAGAGCCAGGCCTAGAAGAGCTGTGGTGCTGGCACACGGCAGATTCTGCTCATAGAGTCCAGGGAGCCCCTGGAGCCTTTCCAACTCTAGAAAATTCGGCAAAGGTAAGCCATGAGCTGCGGACACCAATCATCTGCTTCTTGTTTTACTATTTGTAGTTTTTAAGACATGGTATTTGTTGCCTCCTCATCCAGTTTGTAGAAGGAAGCACTGTAGTTGTGCTTTACTGGAATAATATAATCCTGAAATAGTGGGAATTTGAATTTACTGATAGAAATGCTTTTGGAGGGCCTCCCCGGTGGCGCAGCGGTTGAGCGCTGCGCTGTGGAGCTGTTGGCCACGAGCGATGCCTGTTCGACGCCCGGCCGGGGAGAATCCCACATGGTGCGACAGACCTCTCCTGCCTTGCCCACTGCTCTCCTCAGCAGTGTATTTCTGATCTGCCTGTTCTGCTCCCCACTCTGTCTCTGGTGAACCCTCTCGCCGCCCCACGCCTCTGGCCTGTACCCCAGCTTGTATACATAAAGTTCTTAAAAAAATATGATTGTAAACCATTTTGAAAAAAAAAAAAGAAATGCTTTTGGAGTTGGTTGTGATATTGAAGGCTCTCTCTGTCTATCTGTGTCTCCCTCACACGCATACACACACTATATAGAAGAGTTCTATATAGAACTCTGTTTTTTAGAACAGAGTTTTTCAATCATTAATGTGCTAACACACAGGGATGCTCACTTAAATGCAGGTGCTGATACAGAGGATCTGGTATTTCCCACAAGTGATGTCAATGCTGCTGAGCCCTCCAGTGGCCATAGGTTCCTCAGCAGGATCTCGGATACCCTCCCCTCCCCCCATCCCTTATTCCTCTTAGACCCAGTGATGTGTACATGGCACTGCTGCTATCCCTCCTCTCCGGTCCCCATATACAACTCTGCACTCTGTGTGCTCCGGCGCACTTCCTGAGGTCAACACTAGCTTTGAGAGGTGAAGAGGAGAAGGCTGTGTAGAGCACAGTTTTTGTTCTTTTAACCAGGGACTGTCTGGGCTGACGGGAGCAGCCCAGCTCCTCTTGGTGAAAGGGAAAACCTTTTTCTCTCTTCTGTCAGGGTTCTGGCTGAGCAGTACCCCTGCTGTCTGTGTTGTGGCTTAGGACCACCCCTCCAGAAATTTCTCTCTACCCATTTCTTGTCCAGCAAAGCATCGGATCTCCACAGAGTCACTTCCGGTGCATCCTGTGCTGGGCTGGAGGCCCGAGGGGTTTCCTGGTTTCACACCAACCCGTGGGACTCTCTCAGGGCAGTGTCCTGCTGACTGACCATTCCATGTTCCCTTCAAGAGTGAAGTGAAGCCAGGAACCTCCTCTGTTGCCGTCTTGGTCCAGAAGCCAAGACTAGGTGAGATTTATAAAAGCCAATCCTTAAGTTCATCTGTGGTAGACCATTTAAAAACTAAGAAGCAGTCACTATTTTGAGAAGAGATTAAAATTCAAAGAAACTAAAAATTAGTAGAAAGAAATGGTCTTTTATTTTTAAGAATTTCAATATTAGCTCAAGTAGAGTATGTGTGACTTGAGAGTGAATTTATTTAAACAAACAAAAAGATAACAGTAAAGGATTCACGGAGTGTTTCCTATGTATCTAGCCCAATGCTATTTGCTCTGGAGCAGAGTCACTCAATTGCTACACCACTGACTGTAATGAGGGCTTTCCTGTGTGTTGTAAAATGTTAGTATTGTTCCTTGCTAGCCCCTACCCACTGAATTCACTCCTCCCCCTTCTGTGACAATAAAAATGTCTCCAGACATTGTAAAATGTCCCCCAGGGGACAAAATAGCTTCTGGTTAAGAACCACTGCTCAAGCGACACTAAACCATTATTACGGACATGACACACAGGAGGAAAATGAGGTTTACAGAGGTTAAATTAACTGCAAAGTCTCAGGCATTGAGCCAGTGGGACAATCAAGATTTGAACCCAGGTCCAATCTAAACCTGCTACTTAATCTAACAGGGAGTTTTCTTTGGTTTTATTCCCGTCTCACTTTCAGAAAAGTATTTGAGTATGATTCTGTTTTTAATTTGAAGAAAAATATAAGGAAAAGCAGTTATTTTTGCATCTGAATCCAGAGGGAGCGACCAATTGGATTTCTAATAAAATGGTGGTTTAATGCTGCTTAGATCACAGAAATTCAAAAGCCTAAGAAGCCTTAGTGCTCATTTGTTTCAGAAAATGTTATCATGAACACACAAACCCTTAAAAACAGCATCTGACAGTTCCTAGCTCATTTTCAGGTGAAGAAGGGATAAGCCAAAATCCTCTCTATTTTTATGCACTATGATTCTTATTGAAATGCCTTTCTCTGTAATGTACACTGTAGTAAATGATCAATTTCAACTTCATGCAGCCAAGGTCAGATGTGAGAGAATAACAGGTTCTCCACTAACACCATGCAGGAATGATTTATTGCTTTTCCAGAAGAGGATTCTTGACATTTTGAAAATGTAATGTAGCGCAAGAGTAATTAAGCCAAAGGTAGACTGATAAACAATTGATTAGCATTGTCAGTGAAGCCTGATTAGCTTAGATGCTGCAAGAACTGATTTTGCCAGCTATGAATTAAAGGTTAGTAATTAAATTTATGGGCCATGGCCACTGCCTCCCGGTGTTGTTTCATATAGGAGTATTTGTGTTTTGCGAGGACAAATCAAGTAAACGTTAGTATCCTCTTTGCTAACAGCTATTAGTTAAAATGCTTCCACAGAGAAAAAAGAAAAATAATATTGCTTCAATTTTGTCTGTAAGTCAAAGTATCTCTTACAATATCAATAATATTTTAAACAAACAAATTATAGCTACTTTTCAGTGGGGCAAATAAAAGACAGGAGAAGAATGAGTTCAATAAAAGCGTCATATCTGTCATGCTGATCAACCTGTTCTATTTGAGGAAACATTTAGTTTTTTAGTCATCTGGTGTTTTCTTTATCATCTGTCCAGTTCTGTTTGAAAACTGCCTTTTGCTTTTTGCCCTCTTTCCATCCACATATATATATATGGAATCAGACATAGTCACAAAACACAAATCCTTGAATCCTCTCCTCTGTCATACTTGATGCATACAGGGGTAGATACCTAGCCTGCAAACTAGGGCCTTCAAAATCCTTCCCTGAGGAGTTCTCACCCCATTAATGGCTTTTAGTGTCACCAGTGTACAACCATGAGCACAATCGATTTTAGAATATTACTATCAGCCAAAAAGAAATCCTCTTCTCATTACCAGTCATTCACTCTCTTCCTCTATTCCCAGACCTAGATAACTGCTGTTCTGCTTTTTATCTCTGCAGATTTGCCTGCTTTGAAGATTTAATCATCATGTGATCATATAATATGTGGTCTTTTGAGGCTGACTCCTTTCACTTAGCAAAATGTCTTTGAGATTATGTAGCATGTATCAGTAGTTCATTCTTATTTATGGTTGAATATCATCAAATGGACAAGCTATATTTTGTCAATCCATTCATCAAGTTGTTTCCATAATTGGACTATTGTGAATAATGCTGCTTCCTATGAATATCTGCACACAAATTTTGTGTCTATGCATTTTACTTGTCTTGGTGTTATAGCTAAACAGTAGAATTTCTTGCCAAAGTGGCTAAACTATTCACATCAGCAGTGAATGAAGCTCTAAATTCTCCATATTTTCACCAATTCTTTCAACCCATTTTTATTTAAGCTATTTTAGAAGATGTGAAGTAGTATCTTGCTATGATTTTGAGTTGCATTTCCCTAATAACAAATGATAATAATCACCTTTTCATGTACTTATTGGCCTTCTTAAATCTATTATTTTTTTTTGAGAGATGTCTGTTAAATTCTTTGCCCATATTTTGATTGGACCTTTTAATTATTGAGTTGTAAGACATTGATATTCTTGAACAAGTCCCATCAGATGTCTCAGTAAGTAATTGTGATTAAAAATTACATTTGGAAATACAAATAAAATGTATTTCTATTTTTATATTTTGTTTATAAATAAAAATATTTGCAAATGTTCTCTCTCATTCACTAGGATGTCTTTTCACTTCCAGCAGAAATGTTTCAGTTTCTATGTTGTATGACATATCTATTTCTGGTCACTTGTACATTTCTTATCTCATGATTAATCCATTGTCTAATTCAAGGTCACTAAGATATGCTCATATTCCATGTATTGCCTTCTAAGAAATTCATGATTTTAGCTTTTACCTTTAGTTTTATGATTCATTTTGCATTTTTTGGATGTGTTTTAGAGATCCAATTTCAATCTTTTGTATTAGGTGTCCCAATACCATTTTTTGAAATGACTGTTATTTTCCTATCAAATTGTTTTGGCTCTTTTATATATAGCCCAGCTGACTGAAAATGTAAGGATGTTTTTTTTTAATTATTAACTCTATTCTACTGATCTATATTCTATCTTATTCCAAAATCATATTGCTTTGGTTATCGTAGCTTTGTAGTAAGTTTTGAAATCAGGAAGTCTGTCTCCAACCTTTATTCTCTGATTTCAAGATTGCTTTGGTTATACTGGGTCAGTTGTATTTCCATATAAATTTTAGGATAAGTTGCTAATTTCAGCAAAGATGGTATCTATGACTTTGATGGGCATTGTGTTGGGAACGACTGCTATCTTACTAAATATTAAATCTTTAAATTTATGAAGACCAGAAAAAGGGAGTATATCTCTCCATTTATTAAAAATTAATTACTTTCAATATTGTTTTATGGTTTTCAGAGGACAAGTTTGTAAATAATTGGTGAACTTATTCATAGGTATTTTATACTTTTTGATGATGTTGTATCTTGGGTATTTAAAATAAGTATTAAACAATCCCAGCCATTGTTTGTCTAGTCTCTTAAATGGCAGAAATATAAATCTAGCAAATGTTGATGGCCATTTTCTGTTTTTGGGGTAGAAAGTACACAAAGTTGTATAAAGTTTCAAAAAATAAAAAAGACACAGAAACGAGAGATAGAGAAGACTCCCAGTATTTCTTACATGTACTAGTTTTAGCTCAAATTTTAGGTCCACTGAGTCTCTAGACTTTACAACAACACTTTGCTTTTGGAACTATCTCCAGTGCATTTCTGCTATGTTCAACTAAAAGTCTCAACTATCACACTATCAGTAGTCAGGAAACAACCTGCTATTGCTAGGGAAGCAATGGGTCACTTCAATGTCATTTTCATCTCGAAACTCTCAGTTAATCACTCATTTTTATCTTGAGTGAAATAAACACATAATATTTTAATGGTTATCATCTATCCTATGAAATTACTCAGCTGCATTAAGCTTTTTGGCACTCATGTTAAACTGTCCAAATTATAACAGAATGCCTGTGCTACCTCACATTTAAATAATTGTAGCATGCTAAATGCTCACTTCTATTGGGCAGATAATTTATCAAAATGTGACAGTGGTAAGAAATTTGGAATAAAAAGTAGAAACTGTTTAGAAATCTTTCAGCAAAATCACAAACCTAAGTTTGCTGATGTATTTTGGGCACTAGTTTGATTATTCTCAAACCTGGTTTGATACATGTTTGTCATCAATTATCTTATGGAATCTTATGAAATTTTCAAAACATCTAGGTTCAATTTAGCCATTTTAATATACTTTTTAATGCATAGGTAATAATATGTCATGTAAGTTCTTTTCTCTGCCATGTGAATCATATAGCCAAAACAGAGCACATTCTAGCTAATGGATTTTATAAAAGCTCAGAAAAGCCTGGCTCTTACAGTTAGTGAACTCTACAAATCTTTTCATATTAATAGAGTCACATAAAATAACATTTTAAATTACATAGACCACTTTTTGAAATGGTAATCCTACTTCTAAAATTTGTCTAATGAAATTAACAGAGATGTGTCTTAACGATGTTCAAAATCACATATTAATAATATCACAAAAAGTAGAAAGCAGGGTCCTCCCTGTTGGCACAAGGGGTTAAGTCTCAGCACTATGAAGCTTTGGCAGCCACTGCAGCACAAATTCAATCCCCAGCCAGGGAGCTGACCCACATGGTAGAGCAGACCTCTCCTGTCTCATCCACTGCTCCCCTCAGCAGTGTATTCCAGTAGATTTGTCTGTTCTGCTCCCCACTCTTGACTCTGGTGAATCCTCTCACCACTGCCTCCCCTCCATACCTCTGGCTTACACCCCAGCTCTTGTATGCTTAAATAAATCTTAAAAAATAAATAGAAAACAACTAAAAGTAGAATAGAAATTACATATATTAATTTTAGTCCATTCACATAATGAATTATTAAGAGCTATTGAGTCTTATTTTAGAACTTTTAATGACATGGGGAAGTGTTCTCCATACAATAAGTGGGAAAAGGTAACATTGCATAATAGTCTAATTTGGTAAAAATAATATGTCTCTATATTCATGCACAGAAGAAAATTCCTCAAAAGAAAAATCTAGAGGGCCTCCCTGGTGGGGCAGTGGTTGGGCGCTGCGCTGTGGAGCTGTCTGTAGCAGTGGCGACATGAGTTCGACAGTAGGCCAAGGGGATTCCCACACGGTGCGGCAGACCTCTCCTGCCTTGCCCGCTGCTCCCCTCAGCAGTGTATTTCTGATCTGCCTGTTCTGCTCCCCGCTCTGTCTCTGGTGAGCCCTCTTGCCACCCCGTGCCTCTGGCCTGTACCCCAGCATAAATAAATAAATCTTAAAAAAAAAAAAAGACTCTGAAAAATCATAAGAATCCTTTAAAAAAAAAAAGAAAAATCCAGAAAGTTAAAAGATTATTTTAGAAATAGAAAGTTCATTTTATTCTTGTTTTTTTCCTTGTATTTTCTACAGAGCACTTATTACCATTCTCATCAGAAAAATTGATAGCTATACCACCATGAACTTTATTCTTTTTTTTTTAAGATTTATTTATTTACGTATACAAGCTGGGTGGGGTACAGGCCAGAGGCATGTGGTGGCAAGAGGGTTCACCAGAGACAGAGTGGGGGGCAGAACAGGCAGATTGACGGAAATACACTGCTGAGGGGAGCAGCTGGCGAGGCAGGAGAGGTCTGCCGTGCCATGTGGGAATCTCCCCGGGCGTCGAACTAGTGTCACCGCTGCTGACAGCTCCACAGCGCAGCGCTTAACCGCTGTGCCACCAGGGAGGCCCTCGATGATGTCATTCTTATCTAAAAATATAGACAAATAAGACAAAGAAGCAGACAAAACTAGACCAAGACAAACCCTGGAAAAATGACTGCAGAACTGAGGTTACCAGAGGGTGAGGGTGGAGTAGGGAACAAAGGGCAGAGAGGGAATGAATTATGGTAGAGGATTGTGGGTGCTTTGGTGCTAGGTGAGGTGTAATAGCATACATCTGAAGAATTGTGGACTTTTACCCCTAAATTATATACAATTTTGTTAACCAATGTTACCTCAATAAAAAATAATATAATAAAAATAATTTGTATAATCTCATTTAATCCTTGCAACTAAAAAAAATCCTTGTAACTATATATTGAACATGATCTTACTATTGTAAGCCATATAAAACCATGTAAAGTTTAAAATTTGCTCTGGCTTGCGGAATTACTGAAAAGCAAATGCATGATGTGAACCAGTCGGAATCTGTGTTCTTAAACTATTTTTCTACATGGCCCTCAGGACTGGAAATAAGACACTGAAAGTTTGTTATTTCACAGGTTCTTTCAAATTACTACTTAAAGCTAGACCAAGGAACATTTCTTAAAAAGGTCTACCTTGCAGGGACTGCATGAATAGGTCCAGTCTGTAGCATTTCAGAGGCAAAGACAGTTTGAATGTTTATCTTGAAAACAGTACTTGGCAGCTTCTGATGGGTCTGTGGTTTGAGTGATATGAAGTTAGTTTCCAATTGCAGTGAAAAAGAGGCAGAGTTGTCTAAATTTTGGTTTGCTTACTTCATTACTTGTTAGAAAAAAGGATGGTGAATGAAAGAATAGTGGGATGTGGAAACATTGAACATTTCCCAATGCCATATTTTGTGTGAGCTGTACCTCTTGGCTGTTGCTGAGTTTTATTTTACTGTGATAACATATATAAAACATAATATTTATAATATTAACCACACAACTTAGTCAAACTAAATATATTGGCTCGCTTATTTTTCAAGGTTAGTTTTCTTCCTTGAGAGACAGTATGCACAAGGTTAAGGGCAGAGCTGTAGGAGTCAGGTCTGCATTTGGCTTCCACCTTTACCTCTGATATTACCTCGGATAATTCCCATCTTTCAGTTTCTTCATCTGTAAAACAGTGATTATAAAGACCCTTCCAATAGTGTTGCAAACATTAAGCAATATAATGCATGGAAATTTCTCATTATAATTCCTGGCATGTTGTAAAACTTTTCAATATATATAGAAAATGTAGTTCTAATTTTACCACACAGTTTCTCTGACTCAGAGCTTCCTAACCTTTTGAATGTGAACCTTAAGTTTCATCAGATTCTCAAAGTAAAAAGTGTGAGGGCAAAAACAGAAAAGTCATCAGAGAAATACAACTAATCAGATCAGCAGTGCTCCACCAGCTACTCAGAGAACTTTGAGCACTGACCTACATTTCCCCTTCCTTTTGCAGAGATTAGATATGAATAGGGGAGCAAAATGCTAATTCTTTGTCTCAGGGCCAGGGGGTCACACCAAAGACTGTATGATTCACACTCAGAAGAGCTGCGTCCTGCAGTCTCCTGGGGTGCAATGCTAATTGGCCAGCAGGGTTGCTGTGGGAGTGTGAAAAGCAGGGCAAGGGGCTCAGAGCGTTCAGAAAGCTCTCCATCCTGTGCCCTCGTGTGCCTGTGTATACCCTAGCTTTACGGAGTCCAGTGTACAGTCTCTCACAGCATTTTATGTTTACATGAATCACCTGGAATTTTGTAAAAATGCTGAGTCTCACTCAATAGGTCCTGGGTGGGGTGGAAATTCTGTATTTCTAACCCCAGGGAACCACATTTGCAATAGCGAGACACCAACCTCTTCCTGTTGTAATTATTAGTTAACTTCCTGGTTTTGCCAACTGTCTGAAGGCAAACTGAAGAAAAGCCAGGAGGAACTTATTTGATTCTATTTCCTAGGGACTCAGTATGGTGAGGACACAGAGCAGCTGAAAGCAAAAATAAGTGGATGAACAATAAGAAAGAAATAGGGAAGGAGAGAAGAGAGCGAGAGAGAAACAAGAAGAGAAAAGGGACTTCTGGAGCCTGAGGTGTGTGCTTATTACCACTGAACTCAGTTTTCAGGTGCTTCTCTGCTTCTACCAAGAACATTTCCCTCCTCTCTGGGACAAAAGGAAGATCCCACTCCAGAGCCAGAAAAAGGGGAGGAAATAAAAATCACTATGCTGACCACCAATAAGGAGACTTGCATTTACCATACACCAGTTCTGCAAGAATAAGAACTTGTATCATACGATGAAATTCATTGTGCAAAACCTGCTCTTCAAATGAAAATCTAAATGAGTCAGGAACCCACAAGGCCATTTTATACCTTACTTTAGAGTAGCCTGTGTGTTCACACAGATCATAAAGTTTCATTTATGCAATTATTTTAGCCTTTATTGGTAATGCATGAAAAAAATAAAGACTCAGGGAAGTAAGGAGGAAGCTATTAGGTAGATGCTTCATCAAGGCAGAAACAAAATGAGTTTGGAAAGTCCAGACAACACCTGGCACTTATAATAGGCCAGGTGGAGAGAGTTGTAAGCCCAGGTTTGGCCATGGATTACATTTCCTGCTTAAAGTCACTGCTATGGTTACTGGAGAGTAGATGACTTCAGAGAGACACAGAGTGTGAGTGCCATCACTCAGAACACTAGGCCTAGATGTCACGCCATTTCACAGGCCTTGATGAATCACACTGGTGCTTTCACATCTACTTTCCCATGACCTCTGAGCAACCAGGAAAGCTGAAGAACAATTGTGGGCATTCAATTTCCCTAACAAAGCAACAGAAGACCCAGATTAAACTGGCCTTTTTGAAACTTAAAAGGAATCACCATTTGTCACCTTTTTAGTAGGCAAGCTGATTAATGGGCAGTGGATAATCACAAGACAATTCTCTGATTAAATGTATAGCCATTGCAAATGCACATCCAAACTCTTAAAATAAATGCAGTCCTTTCTTGAGTTCAGCTGAATTTGCTCATAGATTTTGTATTTTTAAAGAAAGTAAAAATTGCAAATGCAATTTTTCAGGAGGAACTTAAGAGAAACACCAGGGGAAAGCAAAGCTTTACCACAAGTTCTGATGCGTGAGCTTCCACAACATAGTCTTGATGGTGATAAAGCATCTTTTGCCACCATCCCATTCCCATAGGGACTGCAAAACCTCATCTTCACCAAATTTCAGGCCTTTTGTAAGTATCTGTGATAATGGTGATGATGGTGATAATAAAGTTGTTGTCAACCAGGTATGATAAGCATTCTTCATAGGTTATAATGTATACTCCTAAAAGTAACGAATAGTTGATTATTAACCTCATTTTTACAGGTGGGGAAACTGAGCCTATACAGAGTTTAAATAACTTGCCTGAAGTCCACAGCTGGACTTCTAGCACATAAGCTTTGTGCTCCCTTCACCCAGTTTTACTGAGATATAATTGATGTATAATTTCTGTAAGTTTAAGAAGTCCCATGAGTTGGTCTGATACACATATTGCAAAATGATTACCATCATAGCATTACTTATCACTCCCATACCTCACATAACTGCTATTTTTTGTGTGTTAAAAAATTTTTAGATTTATGGTCCTCCCTGGTGGTGCAGCTGTTAAGTGCTGCGCTGTGGAGCTGTCGGCAGCGGCGAGGTGAGTTCAACGCCTGGCGGGAGAGAATCCCACATGGCACAGCAGACCTCTCCTGCCTCGCCCGCTGCTCCCCTCGGCAGTGTATTTCCTCCATCTGCCTGTTCTGCTCCCCACTCTGTTTCTAGTGAATCCTCTCGCTGCCCCACACCTTTGCCCTGTACCCCAGCTTTGTGTGCATAAATAAATAAATCTTTAAAAAAAATTTTTAGATTTATTCTCATAACATTCAAGTGTACAATACAACATTGTGTCTATAATCTCAGTGCTGTGCACTAGGTCTCTAGAGCTTACTCATTTTCTGAAAGGTTGTACCTAGTAACCAACATCTCCCCAACCTCAGATAATCACCATTCTACTCTCTGTTTCTTCAAGTTTGGCATTTTTATTTTCCACATAAGTCCCTTATTCAAGGGAAAACAATGGATGTGTTGTGGAGTACACTGCCTACAAAGAGTGGAGCATTCTTCCCAAGGCATTTTGGGAACACTATGAAATGGCAATTCAGAAAGTTTGATTGGCTGGGACAGGGATTTCCTGATCAGGATGGACAGTCCAGTTCACTATGGTAAGGTGAACTAGCTGAAGCTGGGTTGGAGGGTTGTGATCGGTTTATGTTAGGATCTTAGTAAGGCATTTTCCACTTAAGTGCAATGCTGATTTAGGATTAGATTTGTGATATGGGCTAGGCCACTAGGTGGCCTACATTTTGTGAGCCCCTATATATCAATTAATTCTATGTATGTATGTATGTATGTATGTATGTATGTATGTATGTATCTATCTATCTATCAACTACCTAACATATTTTACATCTTCTTTTTCCATTCATCAGTTGATACTTAGGTAATTTTCATATCTTGTCTATTGGCCATAATGCTGAAATGAACTTGGGAGTAGTACATGTGCATTTGTACACTATCAGTTTTGATAATGATGCTGCTAGCACACTAAATGCTGTGCATTTAGTATTTAATACAGTATTTATTTCAACTAACTATGAAGCAATTCTCCTGTCTCTAATATTCCATGAAACTGTGAGGCAACCATTGCTTCAAAAAGATGATGTGTTTAGTTGAAGTGGTGCAGTCCAAGTCCATCAAATTGTAAGTTCCTAGTTTCAGAGATGACATCCATAAGAACTGAATACACCCCTGGCTGATGAAATTAGACATTCAATGAGATCTCAGAAGAAAGAGCTAAACCCAGTTTCAACATCTATAGATGACCTAGCCCACCTTGACTTCTTCCTCTGAATACCTACTCTCAGATCGCAGAATAAATAGAAAGCAATAATGAGTCTGTTGGGCATGTACAGAGGGGCCAGAATGTAAGAGATAGTGATTAACTGGAAAAAAAATGAAAGACCTAAAAAAAAAAAAGGTTCCTAGTAAGTCCTTGTTTTGGCACAGGAGAGGGGAGAGTGTGGTGGAAAAGGACATAAAAGACACACATAATGTGGTCCCTATCCCTCTGTCATATCTTCTAAAAGATATCTTGAAGACTGAAATCCTCAGAAGAGGACTGTGTGGCACTATAAATGGAAGCTGAGTGTGGTGGTGATGATTTTCACCCCCTAATATCCTTTTGTTCTTCCGTTGGTAACAACACCCTGAATTGCTTTTGAAACATCCAATCCCGATTTCTCTCAAGATACACAATATTATTTTGAAGTCAAGACGCAGGCAAGTGGCATCCTTTTGGAAATTCAAATCTTAATCAGAGTAATGCAAAAACAAAAGAAGATAATGTTAACATCAACATCTACCACATATTTACTTGGAGAAGCCATTCATTTAATTTTGTTGCCTGGATCTTCAGATCCTAGAGTTCCCTCGTTTGTGCCCTTCTGAGTTTTGTTCTTCCAGTGTTGCTTAGATTCTATGTGATCTCCTGTATGTTCTAACAAATTCAATTTGGGCCCGAGTTGCCCACTTTCTGCTGCTTATCATTAGATAACCCCAACTAGTCAACCAATATTACATATTCCATTGATGTTAGACAAGTTAATATGAGCTACGCATACCTCAAGTGTTATAGAAGCACTGCATTGATTGCAAAGGGGAGTGATTAGGTAAGATTCAATAAGTCTGCTATCGAAAGTCACTGTGGCCATATGTTTTAGAAAGGGCACATTATATTTGTCCCTCAAACGCTCAGTTTAGTCATTTCATAAACTAAACTGATCCCTAAATTAGAAGACCCTACTGCTAGACCCAGCTCAGCCACAAAAGGTGTGTGTTATTGAACAAATTACATCCCCTCTGTGAGCTTATTTCATATTTGTAAAATTAAGGATGGGTGGGTTTCTGAGTATTCTATTGATCTAGAAGTCAGAGTTTCAAAGATCCTAAATGGAAAAAGATATGCTTCAGAAATCACTTAAAAATTGAGGAGATATATCTTAAGATATATTAGTCTAAAGACAGATATTTTTCTTATACGTATTGGTAACATGTGAGTTCTAACTTGTCTCCTTGAAGTAGAAAACTTATAATATGTATGCTATAAGAAGATATAGTATCTTTTCTGTGCTTATAATGAATGATCTTACCATTTGAGATGATAGACTCAGAGGTCAGGATTATTAAATAGCTCTTCTGCCATTTAACTGAAATCGAGACAAACCCCAAGGAGGTGAGCAACAATTCTACTAAATTGCAAGCTATTAATTAATGAACTTTAAATTAATTTGGCTCTTCAGAGGAACTTTTTGTTGAAGCAAAATACATCATAAAGCTTACTAGATTATTTTATTGGCAATTATTCAAAGTTTATAGTTTCAAGATTCAGATAATCATTAAAGAGAAACAAAGAAAAAATCCATCTTTCACTTAAAATTAAAATCTTTAGTGCTGAAATATATTTACCTTTTCGTATTTCCTCACCTGCTACTCCTCTAACCTCCAAAATCACTCAAACTACAAATTTCCCACACCTACTCCTGGCCTATTTCTACTTGTTCTAGAGTCACCCCTTTTGCAATTTAATGACATTATTACCAGCCCAGTGATCTTAAACTGAGAAAAATTTCTAAAGGCTAAATATCAAAGGATACAGATGAGGTTTACCTAGAGCTAAGTTCACAGGATAGGATGAGGGAACACAATGGATGGAAAAAGTTTATGTTTTCCAAGTATCATGAAGACATAGACACACAAATTTTTAAAATATAAGAAATACTGAGACTTTTATTTCAATATCTAGGTAGTTTTGTTAGCAGGTAGGATGAGGACTGTTCTGAGGCCCCCAAACCTTGCATGCTTTAAATAGGTTCTGCCCTCCACCACATAAAGACAAAGTATACTCTGTGTATATTTTGTGTATAAGACCTTCAAAAGAAAAGAACCATAATAGCATTAGTGTGCACAGCATAGAGAGAAGAGAGAAAGGATAATAGTTTCCCAGTGAAACACCCAAAGTTACCCATCCCCTCATGGGTAAATGCCCAGCTCAGCAGGGTTAGCCCAAAGCAGCGTAACTGAGACCCAAAAGCTTGCCTCAATCTAAGGCACCTTCTGGTGGGGAATCATAGGAAAGTGACAGAAAGGGCTGGGTAAGTCTGGAAGGAAAGGAGCAAAATCAAAATATAAATCAAGATAAAGGCTACCATTGTCAGCCTCCCACCAGGTATGTCATCTACGTCTCTTCCAAGTGTCTCTCTCTATGTCCCCGAAGTCCCTGGTATAAGTCCAATGCTGAGAAAAAAAGCATGACTTCTTCACATGTCTCTGCTCTACATGACTCCTCTGAGTCTTCTCCTTCAAGTTTCCTCTCTCTAGTCCTTTTTAGCTTCTCCTAGATGCTCAGCTGCACCCTTCATTGGGAGGGACAGGGAATAACGAACCTCTGTTATAGTTTTTAGATACCAGTGTTACAGTTTTTCTTCCAAAAGTAAGTTCAGAACACATTCTTTCCCCAATTGTTAATCAGTTTTTTCTGATTTCTTCAGTTGGCATAAAGAATAAGAGAAAATGAGATAATGTATGGAAATCCATTAGCACTACTTTGGGGCTCTATTACAGCCATCAACTCTTGAGCTCTGACATTGACTAGGACACTGTGATGTATTGTGCTTAAATCACATTTTGACTCTAACTTTCTTTTAAAATAGGTATTTTGTTTTCTTGATAAGGAAACTGAAGCTCAGACTAATCGTGCTCTGTGTCCACCACTACAGATTGAAGAACTAGGCTCACAATTAAGTTGCTTAAGGTCCAATTTTTTAATGACATTGTCAAAGTAACAAATTCAAGGGAGATTTAAGGAAAAAGAGAAGTTTCCCGAAAATTCTGGAATATTATCTGAATATTCTGCCAAAGAGAAGCAAGCATTTCTCCCTTGTAAATCATTTGTTAACATTACTGACACTACTATATCATGTAAGGACCTCACACTTGATGTCTTAGCTACCAGCATACCTCATGATTTTGATCTGACTGATATCCCAGTGGTATGGTTTGGAGGAGAAAGTGGGTTTTGTCACTGTCTCTAACACTGACTCCTTGTCATTGGAAGGTGAAAACTAGAGATGTTGTGACCTAAGCAAAGACCTTCTTGGACAGCATCCGCTGTCGACTTTGACTGGAGATTGTATCTGTAAGAGGATCCATCTGTGCGGTCTCCTCAGGAGGGGTCACATATTTACCTCCAGAGGATTTGACAGAAGCCATTTGTCAGCCATGGTCACACATGCTTGCTCTTGCCACACTTTATCCTTTTAGTCAAAGCAATAATTCCTCTTTGTGAAAGAGCAACTGTGGGGTGCCAGGTGGTGATATTTTAGAAGCAAATACTGGTGGGGACAGCTGTGGTGGCAGGTTTCATTTTTGTCAGCCAAGTGGCAAGAGCTTGGTATGCCAGATGAAATTAAGGAGCTACGGATGTGAAGTCTTAGCATTGCCACAATAATATGTGATTTGTGAGGGCCTCCCCGTGGAATTTACCTTCATGCTGAGGGACAGTGCTTCAAAGACAGGCTGTGCAGAGGCACTTCTGCCTCCTAAATGCTGCTAAGGTCATCCCTCCAGTTGCCTTGTACTGAAGCTCACCCCCATTGTACTGCTCTCTGGTCATTATCGTTCATCAATACACCCACTTCCATGTCAATTCAAATTCAATGTGACACTTGCTTTCTCTTTCCTATGTGGGTCAATGTCCTTGTGAGCCTCACAAGTGCTGTCTGTGGCATAATTACTACCCCTTAGGTCAGTCACTTGTACGTTCTGATTTCATTAAAAGGAAAATAATCATTGAAAGAGATTTTTATGGCTTTTCTTGTTTCTCAGGTAAAAGCAGTGCAGAGCTAACAAAAAATTAGTCTGCCAGATTCTTCCATAGGTAGTAAAAACAGGCCCTCAAGTTTCAGTTGCATTCAGGCCTAGTAGGACACTACAGTGATATTTTAATAGTTCTGTTTAGTGGTTTTAGAGCATTCAATGTTCTCCTGGTAATTACCTTTCTGACAACTTGCTGAAAGCCACATGCCTTTTTCCAGAAAACAGATGCACAGAAGCTCAAAGTTTTGTCTGTACTTTCAGGGTCTTGTGGATCCAGGCAAAGCATTACAGTGTATGCTCTAGCTCTGTCTAAGAGAGTGTTCTGGGGTGCAATGTTCTGTGTCTGTGCTGTCCCCTGGCCCCATGTGGCTAACAAGCAGTTGAAACACAGCAAGTGGGGAACTGAATTTTTAATTAAATTAAATTAATTAATTTAAATGTGGAGTCATATGTGACTAGGGCTACTGTGCAGGACAACTGGCTCTAGACTAGAGGTTCAGAGACATAAAATTAAAAACCCATTTCATACAGGTTCACTTAAAATAGTTTTATTGAGAGATGATTCATATACTATTCATTTTGTTCATATAAAATATGCAATTCAATGGTGTTTATCATAGTTACCAGTATACAACTCTCACCATGGTAAATCTGAGAATATTTTGTCTCTGTAAAAGAAACCCCAAACCTATTAGAAATCATTCTTTATTTCCCACAGTCTTCTTAGCACTTATCTACATTTTTTTTCCTCTATAGATTTGCCTATTCTAGACATTCCATGTAAATGAAACATCTATTATATGATACTTTGTGATTGGCTTCTTTATATCATTTTTGAAATGAATCTCTATACTGCTTTTAAGGTTCACCATGATGCAGTATCAGTGATATTGATCATTATGTATCAGTGATATTAATTATGACGCATCAGTATTTTGTTTCTTGATATTGTCACACAATATTCTATTGTATGGAGAGACATATTCCGGAAATACTTTCACTTCTTGACTATTAGGTGTAATACTGCTATAAATAATCATGTACAAGTATTTGTGTGAATGTATATTTTATTTCTCTTGGATACATACCTAAGAGTAGATTTGTGGGCTTATAAGCAACTTCATCTATAGTATTTTAGGAATTGCCAAACTTTTTTCTAAGTAGCTATACAGTTTTATATCCCACCAGCAATGTATGAGGACTTCGATTTCTCTGTCTTCACAAACACTAATTATTTGCCTTTAAAACTGTAGCCACCCTCCTGGAAGTGAAGTAAAAATCTTACTGTGATTTTGGCTTGTATTTCCATAATAGTTTATGATACTGAATATCTTTAGGTGCTTTTTGGCAATTTATGTAGTTTCTTTGGCAAAACATCAGTTCAAATCCTTTGTACATTTTTGATTGGGTTATCTGTCTTTTTATTGTTGAGTTTAAATGGCTGTTATATACACTGGACAAGTCCTTTAATATATTGTGCGTGTGTGTATACATGTTTTTTATATGTATGTACATGTGTACATACATGTAGGTGTGTATTTATGTATGCATTTATATGTATGTATATACACACACATATATAGCAGTCATGAATAACATGAATAGTTTAACAATATTTTGATCAATAACAGACCACATATGACAGTGGTCCCAACAAGCCATATCACACAGCCTCAGTGTGTAGTGAGCTAGACCATCTAGGTTGTATAATCACATTTGATTATTCGCACAACAAAAAAATTGCATAACGAGAATTACTCAGAAAGTATTTCCATCATTAAGTGGTGTGTTGTATGTCAATATATTCTCTGAATTTTGTTTTTACTTTTTAAATGATGTTTTAGCATAAATAATTTTACTTCAGTACAGTTTTTCTATTTTTGTCAGTTTACTTTTGATGCATATCAAAGAGATCACTGCTTTATCCAAGGCCCTAAGTATTTATTCCTATATTTTCTTCTGACCATTACAAGCTTTAGCTCATATATTATCGTCTATGATCCACTTTGAATTAATTTCTGTTTGGTGGGGGAGAGAAGTCTACTTCATTATCTTGCATGTGGATAATCAATTGTCCCAGTATCCTATCTTGAAAAGAGTCTTTTTTTTCCTGTTGAATTATCTTGCCATCCTAATCAAAAATCAGTTGATCTTAAATACAAAGGTTTATTTCTGGACTCTCAATTCTATTAATCTGTGTTCATCTTTCGGTCAGTACCACACTAGTGTAGTTTTGTACTGTTTTAAAATTGGGAAGTATGAGTTCTTTTTCAGGATTATTTTGACTATTCTGAGTCCCTTTCACTTCCAGTAAAACAGGTGGGCAGCAACAAGGACCCCTCCTCTTTCTGTTCTCATTTCTTTCTGTTCAGTACATTTGCCTCCCATTTTAATCTCCTGCCTCCTGATCCTGGTCTTCCATAGCTCCTCTAAATGTGGATTTGATCACTTCCCTGGTTGAAATTTTCTATGGCTCACCATTGGCCTATGAGATAATGTCCATATTCTTTAAGTCACCTTGCAATCTTTCTATAAGGGACATGTCTGGCATTTCCTCCTGCCACCCCCTTTATACACATTGCACCTCAATTGTAGATCGACTACTCATTCCCCAAATAAGACATGTCCTACTCCTTTATGTATTTGCATGCTGTCCCCACTGCCCTCAATATCTTTGCCTTGTACCAAATTCATTCATCCTTCAGGATCCACTTCTGACTAACTACTGAGAAATGCCTCAGTCCCAGCTTGTACTCTAGGTTTCTTCCATTTCTCTCCTTCAGAATTATACACATAACTCTAATGTAGATGCCACATTTTAATATAGTAATATTAAATTTATATGTCTTTATTATTAGACTGTGAGCATCTTTAAGGCAAGAAATGTCTCATCTACATAACTCTAGCACAGAGCATAGGACTTAGCACTCAATAAATCTGGTTGAGTAAACAAATTTGATCAAAAGATAAATTGTTTTAGACTAAGAACTATCAACTTTACAGAGTTCTAAATTTATTCCCAAAGCTCTCCATGGTTCTGATTTCTACAGTAAATAATATTTATGCTTTGCCTTAGACTTATGTTTGTTTTAGGGATTCAGAGTTGCTCAAAGGGGAAGTGCTCCAGCACATTTATCTTGGTATCTGTCAGCTCACATAGGATAGTGTTCTTACACATAGAAAACATTCTGTAAAAATCTGCAGAACTGAAACGAGCTTAACTAGCTTCTCAGGTTTTAGTCAAGTTATTATAAAACCTCCCACAACTCTGGGGAATCAATTATATCTAACACAGGAGAGAAGGATCTATTGCAATGCTGTTTGATGTTACACACTCTCACATCCTATGACGGGAGTTATCTTCAAAATAGATGGGCATACTGTCTACTTTGATGAAGTCGGGCAACAACCTGTCTGAATGGCAACAATAAAATGAGTGTGAAAAGAGAGGCGTTATTTTAGAAGGTAGAGACGTCCATTGAAGAAATAATGATTCACAGAGGGAAATGTATTTCAATTTGAAGCAGTGTTCATACTCCACTCTCTTTTTCTCTTGTATCAGAAATGAGTTTGTGAGTGAATATCAGAATGCGGCTGTCCTAACCACACCTTCACATAGCAGCCTGTAGCAACTTCAAACTCTCTTTTCTCATGCACCATTCTGCAAGCACCTATTGAGCATCAGCTAAGCATGAGGAATTGTGTTAGGAAACACTAAATCAGAAGATTAGGTAAAGAAAATGGAGAAGCAGAAAACATTATTTGGTATTTTAAAATAATATTTTAAAAATGTCAAATGCAAAAGGGATTACATGCAAGCAGCAAGAATCACACCAGTAAATATGTTAGGCCATGTGGGCTTTCAAGCTCAAACTTGCTGTTGGATGTTGCAAAATCAATAGCTGAGATAATCATTCTAATGGTTATATATTATCAACATTGCTTCTCTAGGACAGCGATAATTGAAATTAATGTAACTACTCCTGAAGATGAAGACAAATATTAATATGGTCTCGACCTTCTTCACCAACTTCATCTCTTACCACACTTATCCCCTCCTCCACATACCGTAATCATACTGATCTTTGTTCAGCTGTGAACACTTTCTGTCCCATGATAAGGTTTGCCTGTTTTTACTGCTTCCTGGAACATTCTTATTTTTCCCTCCCAGCCACATGAATAACCCTTTTTATCCTTTATGTCCCAGCTTAGGATCGCTCCCTTAAAAAATGCAGCTTAGTATCACTCCCTTAAAAAGTGTCACTTGTCTAACTTTCCTAACCAGGTTAGATTCTGTCTCAATATACCTCTTGCATTATATATCTCTCCTTCTGAGTACTTATAGCAGTTACAATATTTTTAAAATTTCCTGCTTATTTACCTGCCTAGCATCTCTATTAGACTATAAATTTCACGAAAGGAGGGAGACAATTTCATTTTGTTTACCACTGGCTCCCTAGTGCTTAGTAAAGTTCAGGGACTATAGCAGACACTCAATTAAAATATTTTTTAATAAATAAATGAAAATGAAGTTGAGGCATTATGAAAAATTTCAGTAGTGATTGCTATTATAATGTTAGAGAGTTTGAAAATGATCTTATGTTAGCAGAAGCATATGAAAAATTTTGAAGTAAATGAAAGAAAAAAGCGTGGAATAGGACTGTTGGAAAAGAATTTCAAATGGTTCAAGGAGTACCTTTGCCTACTGAATTTTCCTTGTCAAAAGTCAATGAAGAGTTTATTTCTGGACTTTCAATTCTATTCTATTGGTCTATATGTCTATATTTATGAAATCTATATTGTCTTGAATATTGTATCTTTATAGTGAATTTTGAAATTGGAAATTTTGAAATTGAATTGGAAAACTAACTTTAGTCTTTATTTTTGGCTACTCTGGTCCTTGAACTTTAGATGAATTTTAGGATAAGTTTAATAATTTCTATAAAATGCAGTTAAGATTTTTATAGGGATAGGGCCTCCCCGGTGGCGCAGCGGTTAAGCGCTGCGCTGTGGAACTGTCGGCAGTGGCGACGCGAGTTCGACACCCGGCCAGGGAGAATCCCACATGGCACGGCAGACCTCTCCTGCCTTGCCCACTGCTCCCCTCAGCAGTGTATTTCTGATCTGCCTGTTCTGCTACCTGCTCTGTCTCTGGTGAACCCTCTCGCCGCCCCACGCCTATGGCCTGTACCCCAGCTTGTATGTAAAATAAAAAATAAATAAAATCTTAAAAAAAAGATTTTTATAGGGATAGCACTGAATTTACAATTCAAAACTTAGATTTTTGAGAACCAAGGAGCTAGGCAGTGACTTAGAGGAGATCCTGAACTGGTTGCAATTCTCGTTTGTCTCTTAATGCTCAAGAAAAGAAAATGAGTAGGGCCTAATCTACTGGGGAGAGAGAATCAAGCCTTACTAGTATACTCTATACTAGAGTATAATTCTAGAGCAACAAGGACAAATAATCTGTGCCCACCAGTCTAGGGAAGTGATAAGTGAGATTATCTCTGTGCCTTGGCTGTGGGTGAGAAAAAGTTAAAATTTCATGATTTTGTACCTCTTGTATATTCAGAGTCAAATTATGTACAACTCAAGGGGAACAGGAGACTCTGTTTTGCTCCACCTGAGAAAGGAGCAGAAGCTGGTGGTACCATTGGTACCAGTGGTATTCCTGGATTTTCTGAGAAGTGAATACAAAGGTCACATTGGAAGGGTACTTCAATTATTACTCAACATACACAAAACGACCCATACTTAATGAATACACAGTCAGGTATTTTAAAAAAATAAGAGAAAATGATTCACCATGAACAAGAATCAGCAATCAAAAGCAAAAAAAGACTTCTAATAAAGCTATAATATAATACAGACATTAAATCAAATATCTTTTAAAATGGGCAAGGTGATGAACCAAGGAGTTGAAACTAAAAGGAAAGAACATGTGAGAACTGATCCAGTTAAAGACAAGAGAGCAGGTTCCCAGCAATTTGGAGAGAATGTGAGACAGAAGGAGAGAGAAAGCCACCTGGGTCTTAAAAAATATATCTCTCTCAGTAGTTGTATTTTAGTTTCCAGGTATTAGTAAATACAATCCTTTTTTGGTAAATGGGTGTGTACTTAGATACTGACAGTTTTATTTTCATTAACCCGAGCTGCTGCTTTTCTTCAATCATTAGCAAAGAGTCCTATAATTAGACCACCACTATGTTTGCTGGATCAGAAGTCAGAAAAGGGCACCCAGGCGTGACAAACAGTTGGTTCCTCCTATTTGGGCATCATATACCACTGATATTGCCTCCCACTCCATAATGGCCCACTTTATCTCAGATTACCATTGGCTAAATCAAATCTGTTCCTTCCCTGCCACTTTCTATTTTAAAAGCCAATAAAGCATAGACATTGCTCTATTTTTTAATGCATTCCTTTTAGAAGGTGGTACAAATTCTCCTAACTTAGCAATATATTCCAGTTTCTATTTTAGATATTTTCATATTTCTACAATCACTGGAATTCTTCAGTGACAGTGATCTGTGTACAGTGATTTATAACCCTTTATGGCTATTCAGGTCTTTGTCACACATTTCAAAAGGTCTGGCTATTTTACATTTTTTTGTAACATGAATGCTACCACTTTGTTTCTTACTCCCTTTTTTCCCTCAAAGTCAATTCAGGTCATTTACTCTCTATTCCACTTACAAAACAATGGAAAAATGCTGACTGTTCTTTTAAGAAACTTGTGGTTGCTTGTGAATGCATGAAATATATTTTTTCCTTAGAGAGAACCTAAATCTCCCAAATGTTAATTATTGGACAAGGTTGATGCATTAGCAAGAGTCTCAATATTCACATTTCCACTTTGTTTTCTTCAGAAATGTTCCACAACAATTCCAACTAATAGCTCTTCAGAGACATTTTCTTTATAATTTACATGAGGACAAGATACAGTTTGCCCCAATAAAAGATGCTCAATTTTCTAAGAGTTACAACTCAGATCTTCTTTTTCCAGATACTTGTCAATTTTCTTATTTGAATACAGTCACCAAAACAAATCATGTACCAGTGATTGGGTATTGAAAATCTTGCTGTCTGGAGCTAGATTTCCAAAAGAACACTTTTACCATGAGGGTAGGTGAGTCAGCATTAGGAAGCATTTAGCTTTCCTGCTGTAAAATCTTCAGAAGCCAGTAAGCTTTCTACTCACAACTGAGTCCTTTATTAATCTAATAAGAAGGGGTTCTGTTCTATCAGAGAAGGGCTCGGGTCCTCATGAATCACTTTCTTTGTTGGGTCTGTGAATGCATCTGTTAGGACAACTGGATTGAGACAATAAAATAGAGGCACCTGCATAATTATGCTAAAATAAAATATTGATGCTTTGATTCTCTATTAAAAATAACTTGCAGAAGAACTTTCAGAATGAACGAGTAAGTTCCTCTGAAAATCTGTTCAACCATAAAAGTCATGAGAAGACTAGTAAAATAATTTAAAATCAACATTTTAAGAACTCGAAATTTTGAAAAAGCTTGCAGCAATTGAAGGAGCAAGAAGAATGACAGATGTTCAGTAAGAACACTGAGTTTTATGGCATTTATCTTATCCTAGTCATGCTCCTTCCCCAAGTTCCATGGTATTCATGAAAACAGCCTCACAACCAGAAGAGCTGTGAATGTTAGTAGATGAAGAGTCACTGGAAGGGATAGAATGGGTTTAGAGCTCAAGAACTTCATGCCTAGAGAATTTTTCTATTTTTGACCTGTCTGGTAGCTCCCAGGAATCCCTAGGGTTCTTATTTAACTAGATTCAGAGTTTGTTCAGTGCAAATAGCCTTTTCCCTGAGGCATATGTTGAAAACCATCAGAGGCAACTGTTTAACATCATTGCTTTTTGAGGTGAGATTATCAGTTGATGCAACAAAAGACAATGACCAGAAAAAACTAAAATGAAAACAGGGGAATGAGATTTCTGTGTGTGTGTGGGGGGGGGGGGAGATGGAGGTGTTGAAAAACTCATAATCCAGGGAATCTAGAAGCTTGCATACATGTGTTGGACCATAAACATGCCCAGAACTGTGTCCTGTGGAGGCCCTAATCTTTCACCTCTGGCTGATATTAGGTTCTACACAAGTGGAAAGTGAAGATTAAAACAGGGTTGTAAACTGCCTGAAAGGACATAGGAATGTCCCCAATAAACAGCACCCAGAGCCCATTAGCAAAAGTCAAGGGACTTACTTGTTAAGGAAATTTCTATCTAATCATTTAAATAACAACTAAGCTATTAGAGCTGAGATTTCAGTGGCAACACAAAATTAGTTTGGAAAATTCTCTAACAAACAGCAATAACAGCAAAATTAACAACAAATAGCAAAAGCAAAAAAAAAAAATGAAAAAGGGATTGCCTCATTACATTATTTAAAACATTCAGTTTTCAACAACAAAAAAGTGAGATGGTATTAGTCCTGTCCAATTCAATATTTTTATCACTAGAAGATCAGAATTCTTTGAAGTAGATCAGATTTCAAGATTTATTCACACTGTTGGTTAAAATCAAAGAAGCAACCACATTCAAGCCTCTTCCCTACTCTTCTGTACTAACTGTTGGTCTTTATTAAGAGCAGCTCATCTGGACTCCTAAATTATGGATTGCTATCAAAACACTAGGCTAACAAGCTTCCTATGATAAGTAATGAAATAAGCATTTCATGAATGGGGCGTTTCAGGCCTAGATCACTAACTCTAATTTCAGATTTCATTTCCTTGCTTTCTTTCCTTTTGACTTCTTAGATTAGGTAGATATAGAGAAGAGAGGATGAGGGGGAGAAGCCCAAGGCTATTTGAAGAAACCAGTTATCACATACTGAGAGATTCTTTTAATGCGTCTTATATTTTTTGGAGAGAATATTGTAGGAAAAGGTTTTTGCAGAGTGAAGTTTATTATAGAAATAAACCAAAATTCAGGAGATAAAAATTATTTTAACTTCTGAATTTTAGAAAAGATGCTATCAAGTTTTAACTAATCTATTTAAACCTCTCATCATGTATAACTGGAACCAGGATCAGAATCTCTTCACAGAGAAATGTCAATCACAAGACATCAAATTATCTATCTGGCATGTGATCTATATCAGTTAAGGTTAGTGCTGTGGTACATACTACCAGGAATGAGAACCAATAAGCAATACCAACTACAAGAAGACTCCCTTGTGTTATCAAGGACCATATAAACAAATGCCCATATATTTAAGGGCATGCCCCAGAAGATGGTGGAGCTAAGGTTGGGAGTTTTGTGAACACCTTATGCGGAATCATTCCTATAACTGGAAAACTATTTACCTGCCACTTACTGAATGTTTCCTACATGCTGGTGCTTCATACATATTATTTTATATGGGTAGATACCATATCTTCATTTTAAAGACAAAGAAACTAAAGCTTAGGGAAGTTTATTAACTAACTCCAGGTGACCACACTGGTAATGTTTATGTGAGATTTGCACCAAGATTTAAAATTCTAGACTCCATGTATTTGCCCATAATTTTGTAATATCTTCTAAAACTAAAACCGAATCTCATCTAGTGAAAATCTCTACTGGAAGGACAAAGGTAGAACATCTTTCCTTTATTTGCCTTTTCTAAGGAACTATTAACAGTGTGTATAATATTCTTTCATTCTACAAATATGTATTAGGTGCCTACTATATGCTTGAAACAGTCTATAAAACACTATATTTTGAATATTTACAAAAATGAGTAGAGTGAGAATTCAGGAGGGGGTAATACCGTGTCATGTGAATTATTTTGTCACCATTCTAGCTGGATTTTATGCTAAAGATTACTTTACAAAATAGGGTTATTGCCAACAATCAAATAAGCACTCCGAATGATAATAGTCATTTTTTTCCTGTGCCACAATGATTTTTACATATAAATGTTCTTCTTCAACCTTGGATTGTTATATAATAGATACATCGTTTCTGTTTACCTCTAAAAAGGCAACTATTGGTCTTCTTGCTAGGAGGCAGATTGAGGGGCACCTTGGTGCACCCAAACCTTGCACACTCTAAATAAGTTTCGCCATCCACCACAGGGACAAAACATATTAGTCTGTCTTAGTGCCTAAGATTTTCAATAGAAAAAAAGCTTACTAGAATTAGTGTGCAATAGAAAGAAGAGAAAAAAAGAACAGTTTCCAATTAAATACCCAAAGTTACCCATCCCCTTGTGGGTAAACGCCTAGTCAAATAGTGTTGGTCCAAAGCGGGGCCACTGAAACCTGAAAGATTGTCACAAGTCTAAAGCACCTGTAGGGGCAGAGCCATAGTAAAGACAGAAGGGACCAGACAAGTCTAGAAGGAAAGGGAAAAAAATCAAAATACAAGTCAAGATAAAGGCAGCCATTGTCAACCTCCCCACAGGTCTCTCTTCTCTGTCTTTTCCAAGTGTCTCCCTTATGTCCCCCAAGTCCCTGGTTCAATCCCAGGGCCAAGAAGCAAGTGTGACTTCCTCTTCACATGTGTCTGCTCCATATGCCTCTTCCAAGTCTCCTCCTTCAAATCTCTCTCTGGTCCTTTTTAGCTTTTCCTAGATGCTAAGCGGCACCCTTCATTGGGTGGGACAGGGAACGTGGTAGCTCCCCTTCTTAGATTACACTGTTACATTCTGATTAGCACTGTAAAGGGGGAAACCAAAAAGGGATTGATAGGTTTATAACCAGTTCTCCTATAGAACAACTACTTAAAGTAAATGAGATGGTTGACAATGCTTATGTTATCATTTTGGCTTTTCTCCATCCCAATTCCTAACATGTGTATGATGGAAAATTATTAACCAAAACTCAGACTTGAAAAGATGGAAATTCTTTGTGTTGAAGTACAGAACAAAAGCATTTCATTCATTCTCCTTAAAAGCCCTCTGCAGCTTGAAAATCTACCCACGTGCATAGTGGAAGAAATACAGCTTTTATGTGACAGGCTGTTTAAGAAGTTTGACCTCTGGCTTCCTTTATATTGCAGGAACTTAACTTTTCATGTAGTAAGTGTCCAGTGTACTTTTATTTTCATGCAAATTTCCTTGTCAAAACTACAAACAGACATTTGATCAAAGGTCAGCCCTCCTTCGTTTCTTGTTTGATAAAGAAAATTTTATTTCATCTTTGGCTTTCAGGCCACTTTGAGGAAGTGCTACCTTTAAAGTTTTTCCACCTTTTTTTCCTTTAAATCTAATGAGCATTTTATTTTGAATATGTTTTTACTTTTTAATATGATACTTAAATTAGCTGTGGAAGGAAGCTGAACTTTTGGCTGCTTGTTAACTGAGGTTGAATAACTGGTAGATAAGGCTGCAACTGATAGGACAATCATCAACCTTTACTACCAGCAGTTTTTCTTCAGGCTTAACTTGTAGAACTTGTGTGTAGATATGCCTAAAGAAAGGCTTTACAGAGGTCCAAATAAAAATTTTTTCTTCTTTCTTCTTTCAAATACTTATTTGTCTTTCTTTCTGAGCAGAATAAAGAAAGGAGGAATAACATTTTTCTTAAGTTAGTTCGTATGAACATACTACTATTCCCTAGTCTGTGGACACTGCAAAATCAAGTTGAGTTTAAACAAAGATGTTCATTCAATTAATGAATTTTCAATCACTGAAGGGAAGGTTAACTATGAGATGCTACAGATAGGCAAATTTTCATCCGGACTGTCTCATCTAGTTGTAAATGTTGAACAACTTGGTAAGATGTGAAAGCACAGCTATTGAAACATTATATTGCAACTATTCCAGTGTAATGATTACGTTTAAAGGGACAACATTCCTGATTATAACATAAAGCAATCAGACAAAGAAGAAATTGTCAAATGAAAATTGCGCAAACTAAGTAACTTTGTCCTACATAGAATACATCACTGTTTAATAAATAAAAGGGACAGTGACCACTGGAAGAAAGAGTTTGAAAGGAGACAGGCTGGTTTGAACCTTAGCCCTGCCACTTCCGAGGTATTTGACCTTGTTTGACTTACTGACTTTCCTGAGAACCAGCTTGCTTATCAATAAAATGAGGATAATTAAAGCTCCTTACTTAAGAGAATACAATACATCCTACATTTTCTTCCTTTCCCTTTTTTACTTAGAGTAAAATATGTACGTATAGTAGATCCATATAACAAATCAATATAGTAACAATGTTTATGAGAAAAGCAAGCAAAATACTTTGCTTCAATACCCATTTTAAAAAAGGAAAGATTAGGGAGTTTAGTGAACTTGTCTAAGAAGTGGGTCAAGGATTTGTGCTCAGACCTTCTCTCTCCCGAAGTAATGAGGGTTCCCCTCTATTTTCTTAATAGAATAGAGGGGCTTTTAGAATGCCTAGTAAGGAATAATGGATTCTTCTCCAACAAAATACTTCACCTACTTCTATTCTAAATGTTTTATCAATTTACTGAGCACTTTATTAAGTAAGCTGTTATTAGTTCTGTCCAATTTCACTCATTTAGAAGATCAGATTCTTGCATACCAACGAGTAAGTTTGCTACCCTTAGGTAAGTGAAATGATTATATTTCCCTTCCAGGATTCTCAAGCTCCCTGCTTACTGGCTAAATGTACCACCAAGATTTAAGGGGTCCTCTTAGTGGAAACATCCAGAGAGAATCCTTGACCCCTGTGGTCCATCTCAGGGTATAACAGTGTAATCCCCATAGAAAGGGGAGGTTCCAGTTCACTGCCCCACTTACGTTGTGCAGTGAGGGGAGAGAAGGTTAGAGGGAGAGCAGACTTGAGGTGGCACATGAAGCAGAGATATGTGAAGAAGAAGCCACACTTGCTTCTTGGCCTTGGGACATGTACTAGGGACTTGGGGAACATGGAAGGAGACACTTGAAAGAGATGAAGGTGAGAGACCTGTGGGGCAGCTAAAAATGATAACCTTTACCTTAATTCGTATTTTGATTTTGCTCCTTTCCTTCCTGACTTAAACTTCCCTTCTGCCCTTTTCTTATGGTTCCCCACTAAAAGGTGACTTAGACTTGTGCAATCTTTCAGGCCTCAGTGTCCCCTCTTTGGGCCAACACTGTTTGGCTAGGCATTTATCCATGAGGGGATGGGTAGCATTGTGTGTTTAATTGGAAAGTATTATCTTCTCTTCTTTCTATTGCACACTAGTTCTGTTAAAGTTCTTTTCTATTGAAAGCCATATGCATTAAAAGTATGTTTTGTCTATGTGGTGGATGGCAGAAACTGTTTAGAGTGTGCAAGGATGGGGGGGTTCTCAGGGTGCCCCTCAACCTGCCTGCTAACAAAGGTAGTATTTTGGGCAGAGACAACAGACCCACACTCCAATGAACTGTTTGGAACTCAAACCCCTTATTTGTATCTTTTAGAGCTCAGGAATAAAGGAGGGGCCTCTATAGTACATACTACACAACCTCCCTTCTTTCTAATCCACCCCTTTCATCCTGCATGCCATCACCCCCAAGTTCCTTGTCCTTGAGTCTACAGTGCCCCACTCCCACCCCATTTTCCCTTCATGCCTTTGGTTCTTTATTGTGTAGATTTATAATGCATCCTTAAATTCTTTTTTTTTTTTATTGAGGAAAGGTTGATTTACAACTCTGTGTGCGATCCAGAGGTCATTCTTCTTCCATTCTTCCCTACTGCAAGAGGGGAGCAGGGAGAAAAAACTTACATTTTTGGGATTCTCTTCCCAAAGCTGGGACAGTATGGAGAGGTTTGGAGAAAGTCCTTTCACATCAGACTGATACAAGCCCCGCTACTGTGACACACATCAGCTCCATTGTTGTGAGTAGGAAAGAAAATTTTGGGGGATAGGCCATCTTAGGCCAGGAATGCACCCTTGAGCAATCATAAATGAGTGAGTTCACAGGTGAAGAGAGATAGGAAATTTGCTTATGGTCCGATGTTTAGGGAGAAATTACTCAAGATACAGAAGTAATGGGACCAGCACAAGCCAATCATCAATGGTCCTGCCAAGCTAGTCATTTTTCTTTTGTTTGATGCTCCTCACCCAGGTAAGCTGGGGTTCATTTTGAGTCCCATTTTTCCAACACTGAACTCTACCCTCCCACCATATGGCTTCAGTACAGTAACATGGATAGGAAGGGGATGAACAGCCCTCTGGTGCTGGAGGTGAACTACCCTTCACTTCTCTTCCTTTTCCCTTTCATTTTTTGGGAGTCAGGAAAATGAGTGTCTATTGGGAGGCAATGGGGTGACTGAAATGGCCTGAGACATCTGGATGTGGCCCCATTAACATCCTTCAGATGACCCGGTGCTGTGTTCAGGGTGCTGGTTATCTTTCTCTCCTTTTCTTTGGAAGGAACCGAAGAGTCTGACCTCACCCAGAGCTGCTGCTAGGTTTCCTATCTAATGGTTCTCAGTGACCCTGTGCCTGATCAGCAGCAATATGAGAGAGAACACCTCTCAGAACACTTACATACATATGAGAACATGCAAGTGAAAACTAAGCAGCACTGCATGAACAATGACTGGCTGTGGGTTTGAGAAGCAGCAGTGGTGTTATCTATTGCTTCCTACATGTGTCTTATTTGGATAAGTAAGCTAAAGTATTCTAATGGGATTTTTTAAATCACAGCTTTATTGCAATATATTTCACATATCCAACTCACCCATTTAAAGTGTAGAATTCAATTGTTTTTAACATATTTACAGCACTGTGCAAAAAATACCACAATTTTAGACATTTTCACCACCCTAAATGAAACCCTGTACCTATTAATAGTCACTTTCTATTTCTCCCACCCTTTCCCCCATCCTCCCCAGCCCTAAGAAAACCCTAATTTATCTTCTATAACCCTATAATGGGATTCTTTCAACTCCTGCTTTTTAACCCAATGAAAGGAAATCTATAGCTCACAGACTGAGGAGCACAGACAGCATTAGAGCCAGGGTCAAGCACATGGCTCAGAAGTAATGAGTCTTAGTGAACAGAGAGCTCAGCACCTAGGAAGACAGACTTGGAGTTAAGTCTGGGTTCTGCATATGCAGCTGTGTGTTTTCAGGTAAGTTAACTTCTTTAAATCTATTTTCTTTCTTTTTTTTTTAAGATTTATTTATTTATGCATACAAGCTGGGGTACAGGCCAGAGGCGTGGGGCGGTGAGAGGGTTCACCAGAGACAGAGTGGGAAGCAGAACAGGCAGATCAGAAATACACTGCTGAGGGGAGCAGCGGGTGAGGCAGGAGAGGTCTGCTGCACCATGCGGGATTCTCCCTGGCCGGGTGTCGAACTCGCATCATGCGCTGCCGACAGCTCCACAGCGCAGTGCTCAACCGCTGCGCCACCAGGGAGACCCTAAATCTATTTTCTTAATGACAAAATGGGAATGATAATAATTCCTACTTTAAGGGCTTGTTTTGAATAACAAATGAGAATGCACATAAAGTACTTAGCAGTACTCCTGAAATATCATGTGTTCATTATCAATTAAGTATCATATTTATTCTCATTACTCACAAAACTCTACAGAATGGATTCTGGTTCTCACAACACACCCTACCACAACTTAAATCCTCCACTTTACTTCTTCTAAGGTGCCTGAAGTTGTCCCTTAACTAGTCAATTGCAAGAATGACTTTAGAGCGGAGGAGGAGATAGATGTCAGGTCACCGAGAGATGGGAAGTGAATGAGAGTTTAGAAAGGCAGGCAGCAAAAGTAGACTCCTTTTTCAAGAAATTGGACCTTGGCTTGAGGGAGGTCTCTGTAGGCAGGTATATGTAGACCACTGGGAAGGAACCAAAAAAAGGAGTGAGACTAGAGATAACAGAGAAAAGAGGGTCAGTGTCTTAGGAGCTTTAGAATTTCTGTGAGGACCAGTAAAGAGTCAGGTGCATCCTGGAAATGGATGTATTATATGAATAACTGGTCAAGCATTTTCCAAAGTCACAGCTAAGAAAAATTAAAAATAATAACGTCTTATTTTTATTTCCCCTGAAAGTAAGCCTGAGATGAAGACCTGAGTGCATGTAGTTTATCTGGGAAGATGATCCCAGGATGCAGGAAAGATGGAGGGGCAGAGAGAAAGGAAGGTATATATAAGGGGTTGACCTCCTTTACAGGAAATTGGTGAGTAATTCCACAGAACTTCTTTATTTCCTTCTGATGGACCTTCTAAGAATCTCATAAAACCTGTTTCAGAGGAACCCACTGAGGGCCAAAAAGGAAACAGTTGACTTTTGTCTCCCTTTCTCTTAGGCCAAAGATGGTTCATAAGAATAATTCCTTCGCATTTCTGGCATGAGAAATTATGAATGCCAAGCCGGTTTCCAAGGGTATCTTAAGCTTCCAAGAAATTTCAGGGTTGAAAAAAAATGTACAGGACTTCGGCCCCTGTGAGGGCTGTGCCATTAAACATGTGAAGCCTGTCACAGTCTGTGAGAGCATGTCCCCATGCAGTGACTGCTTTGAGAGGCAGAACTGAGTGACCTTAGCCCCTTTTATCTGAGAGATAAGGGATGTCCCACAGGGACAGCCATCTGAGAATTACCTTACACTGCAAGTAAGAAAAGTGGGGCCCAGAAACTTAAGTGACCAAATTGAGCGATTAAGTGGCAAAACCAGGAGACAGGATCCAGCATATAAGCTCCCAACCACTGCACTGCATGTCCTTCGAGACAGCTGGGCTAGGTGAAGCTGGGGCAGGGGTATGTGTGCATATGGCAGGGCGGTAACCCATTCATTCACATTTCTCAGATTCCCTCCCCTCAAAATCCATAAGCAACCTCTACTGAACTCTAGGTACAGTTTATTCCTATCTAGACATCCCACGATCATGCTTGACTTCAGTCTCCCTCTTCTTGTTCCCTAAGTAAAACAAACCCAAAGGAGACCCAGCTTGCTGACTCAGGGGTAACTCGGAGTTCCTTTGAACTGCAAGGTGTCCTGCTCATTTATTCCTCATTGAATTCTACTGAAGTCTTTGGCAATCACCAATAAATCATTTCTGAAGCATACGTAAGAAAATTAGCCTCAATTCAAAAATAATTGAAGCATTCAAATACAACTAGGACAAAACCGAAAAATAAAACCGTAGCCATAACGACATTTGACAATTGAGTACTTGACATGTGTTAGCTCAAATTCAGGTATGCTGAGTGTGAGATACACATTCAACTTGAAAGATTTAATGCAGAAAAAAATATCTCACATCTATTACATGTTCAACTGATACAAGTTACATATATCAGGTTAAATAAAATATATTATTAAAACTAATTTCATCTATTTTTTTTAACTTTTTAAAAATCATAGCAACTAGATTTAAAATGGGGTATGTGGCTCCTCTTATAGGATCACTAGTCAGCATTACCCTGGATAATCTGATCCCTGCCACTTTCCCCTCCTCATTCTCTCTTTCCTAGTGATCCTGTAAGTCACTACACTCATTTATCAGCCTTGTTTTCCCTAAGTCACTCCCAACCTGTTTCTACCACAGGGTCTTTACAGTTATTTCCTCCACCTGGAACGTCTACTTTCCCTCACGGCTACTTAATTCATTTCATTTTTGACGTCTTCAGAGGTATGGTCTCTAACTTCCCTATCTGGGCAGCATGTCTATCCCTCCCGCTGCCCCGATCCAGCTGTATTTTTCTTTGTAAGAGTTAACCTGCTATTGTGCCCTCTGCCGCTTCTCTGTTCACGTTAGCGTGAAAACAAGTTGATGGAGGGGCGGTAGGCGTTTTGTGTGTTCTTGCAACATTCTGGATAGTGCCTAACTAAAAAAAAATTGCCCACCTGGATGGACTATTATTAAATCTTTCAGCCACGGCACTGCAAAACTGACTTAACTCTCTCACATTTGTAGCTTCTCTTCCAGTTAAGTTGAAGGACTGACTTGTCGCTAACAGGTCCTTCTAAGTCTTTTCCCTGAAAAGCGATGTTGATGGTCGGGCCCTCTCCCCAGGAGGGATTTTCACACTCTCTGCAGTTTACAGATCTTAAAGTGATTTTTCTCTGCTTGTGTCTTCTGCTTTCAGTGACAGTAGGGGGCAGCAGAGTCCTTCCCACCCATGTGTTTTCGGCACAAACCAACTAAGACTGCGGGCTGTGCAGGGTTAAAGTCAAGCCTCTTTCAGACAGAAATGGCTAATGCGTCCTATTATGTCTAGGATGGCACTTACTGCGCTGGCATATTTTCTTCCATCTCTAGCTATATAATTTGAAATTCTGAAGAAATTGAATTGGCATATTTGGAAATTGGAGCATTTTAGCTACCTTGTCTGAAAAAAAATCTGTAGTATTATCATTTATTTTATATTCCCAACTTCCTTGTTAAATATTTATTTTATCTGGGTTTTTTTTGTTTCCCTTTTTTCCGTTTTATTTAAAGCTTAAGGGCTGGATAAGGGGTTGTAGGACTGGAGTAAGTTGTATCAGTGGAGTTATACTTATTTGGTCTTTGTCTCATTCTGGACTCAGGAATGAAAGCTGCCTTCTTGTGGCATATAATATTTTTATTTTTCCGTGATTTTTAATGATTACTCTGAAGGGCAGATGGTCTTAACTATAAATTCCACATAAACCAGAAATAAGCATTTGGACTAATAATCTATTATCATTATGGCATTGAGAATTTTTAATAAAAAACAGGTATTTAAGACAAGTGATTAATGACCCCTAATAATGAGGCAAATAAAATGCTTACAAATTTTTCAGTTATGTTAGTCAGTCATGCAGATGTGCTTCTTAAGACTAGGAGGAGAAATTTCCCAAAATGCATTTTTTAAAATCTCTAGGTAGTGAGGATGCTTCCAAGGAATTACAAAGTATTTTGGTCAATTAGTGATTGTAGAGTTAACGCTTAGCTAGAAATGTCAGTTAACCAGCAGTTTAACCATGTTTTATTTGCTCGGTCTATTTATTTTCATTTTTTTAAACTTTATTTACATTTACAAAGGATGACAATTATCTTTTATTTCATATCTTATGGACAAAGAATGGGTTGGCAAAGACACCCTGACCTTGTCATTTTGGTCATGAACATTAGCACCTGATATCAGAAATGTCTTCCTTTAACTGTACTTTGTAGGATTTCATCTAGATGATGGTTTCCTGTGCTTCAGTCACACAGTTTTGTTTTCTTTATAGACTTAGACAATTTATTATTTATATGGACAATGAAAAGATTAGGTCAAGGGTGCCAGTTCCCAGTGTTTCTTTTCTCCCATACCAAAAAGGGATGATACTGAAACAAAAGGTGCTAGATGACTGAATGTGATCTGTTGGACAGACCATTGCTAAGGACACAGTTATAAACAACAGTTAAGTGGGTTTCCTTGCTGACACAATTCTGAGGTGAGTGGGGTAGAAAACTGAGACCTTATCAAAAATCCAGAGACCAATAGAAATTGTTTCTATTGGTCTATATGATGGCCCCCAAATGGTAGAAAATAAGGGAAGCAAGAGAAGGCTTTGTAGAACTCCTGACATACCTTCCTGCTCAAAAGGAAACATAAGGCAATCTGCCGGACTCAGAGGAGCTGGGGCTGGAACCTCAGTCTACACGGAGATGTGGAAGCCAACAGGGCACTATGGTGGAGTCGTTTCCCTTACAATGAACACCTTATCTGTTTTTGTTGCAGCTTAAAGTTCACAGACTTTATAGCAGTGTGATGTGCCTCCAATAGTCTTACACAAAAATAGCAATGACCGCTTTGTTATCCCAAATATCAGTCACAGAGTTTTGAGTCTTAACTGAATTTATTTTCAATTCGCGTCCTACTGTTTTGATACCTCATACTTACATGGATACCCACTATCAGGTTCGGGTTGTTTTTATTGTGACTATAATGTCCTTTCAAATCCTGCTTAGGAATAACAGCTACTATGCTTAGGGCCAGAGGAGCGAGACTTGACTTTGCTAAGCTGTAATCACAGTGATTATACCAATAGCCACTGGGAGATTTTGTTGCTGGTTATGGCCACACAAATCAGTCTCAGGTTGAATTGTTGGGGCTTTGTTTGAATTTGGTACTTAACTTTGAACTCTAGGTTTTGAAATTTTCTACTAGGTCTCCAGAATATAACCTTAAGAAATTGAATTCTCAAGAAATGGCAGAAGATAGTGTTGAACATGCCATTTTAGATAAAACATAGGATTAAAAAGCTCCATCTTGTTGAAATTATTTACCATGGGAGTTTTTGAATATAAATGTACTTCTAAAAGCAGTAAAGCTTAAGGCAGCATATGAAGAATAAGAAGAAAAGATTTCTATTATTATACATAGGAGATAGTAAAAAAAGAGATGAGAAAAACACAAGGAAATATAAAATGGATGGAAGATAGACGTTCCCTTTTGAATATATGAAGATACTGTCAGGGGAAAATTCTATTTTCACTTACAATAATTCTATGCAAGTCACATAGACCAACTAAATCTGGTTTGAAAACCTAATCCTGGTTTAAGAAGCTGAAAAGGATCTTTGCATCCTGAATCTGTCCTTGTAGTGAAAAAGACCTAAATTATGATTTGAACTCTTACTAATAGATCTGAACTCAGGGACTATATGGGACATTTGCAGTGTATATTTGATAAAAATTAAATGAACTCTCCTTTGTTTCAGATGTAGTACTAGACACTATGGGTGAAAAAATGGCATAAAGGTGAAAAGCAGTCTCTGTTGTGGTGGAGTTCAGGGTCTGGTGGGGAAGACTAAATATTTATTTAACAAATAACCCTAGTATGCCATCATAAATGCAATAGCCAAAATACAGGCAAATGGTTGCAGGAACAGGAACAAAAGAAGAGAACTGCTAAGACAATTTTACATACCATTCACTGAAAGTTTATATTGAAAGTAAATCAGCATATCGTTGCAAATGTAAAGGTTAGGTGATTTGTTTTGTACCTTCATATTAATTTTGACATCTTATAATGACAGTACCGACAATGTAGGTTTTATGGCTACTTGGGATTTCAGTTTTATTAAATCACTGTATAAGTATCTTTCAGAAAACGCAGTTCTTGTCTTATTCTGGGGCTCCTCCACAACACCCAATATTGGGCTAGCATTCATTTTTGAGTTAAATTAAATTTGAATATGTTCATATGGGGTAGATTAAGTAGAAAAGGAGAGATTACTCATTGGTAACACCTGGAGAAAAAGTGAATAAGGCAATAATAAAAAGGAAAATTGTATCTATCCCTTTTATGAGGTCCTCTGCCAAAACTTTACATTAAATATACTATTTAAGACAAAAAGGTAACCTAAAGCTTCCATCACTTGATACAGATTTAGGCACTTTTAGTGGAAAATATATATCAAATCACTAAAAAGTAGAACACTGATATGAGATGAATTTGGTTTTCAAGATATTTTTTCTTCAACCATATAGGGACTAGATGACAAAGCATGGATTAATCGAAAATGATCTGGTCTTGGGTAAGACGGAAGCTTTTAAATCATGCAGAAGACTTCAGTAATACATAGTTTTTCTTCCCTGGGAGTTACTATGTGATAGTTGCCTTTTTGATCTTTGTTTAATTAGGGTTAAAAGAATGCCTGATCCAAAGCATCAAGAAGAATTTATTTTTGGTGGGAGTGGTGGCTCTCCCTTGGTGCTTGTCACCCAAATGATCCCATAGATGTCCAACTGAAATTTTCTAGAACGGCAGCTCTTAGACCAAGAGTTTTCCATGAAGGGGGTCAACCACAATGTGACCACTGACTTCTCGCTGGTCGAAGGCACCACAGAAGCCATGATAATCACTGCCCCTCATACTTGCACGACACAGGATCTTATTTGACATGAGCAACATCACAACAACTGGGTCAATCTCTCCTCTTCGGATACAGAACCAGCTCATAGAGTTTCCAAGAGATGATGACTTGAATGGTGAGTACAAATGAACATTCTCCATTAAGTATAAATGCGGGTCTCATATTGTAATTTTTCCTCTCTAGGCATGGTATTTTCTAAAGCTACAGAAGATACTGTTCATTTCACAAACCACCCTTTGTAGGTAATTTAAGTTGCTAAGTACAGAGGAAATCACCCAGTGAATTCCTGTGAGTATATCAATGGCAGGATTTGATAATGGTTCTGTTTTTGAATTCTAAAACAAATATTTAATGAGCTCCTACAGCTCTAAGATATAATATTCAAAGCATAATGTGCAAAAAACTATATATATATATACTTGTGTGTGTATACATATTTGCTCAAAAAAATTATCATCTACTTGCAGAGACAAATGATATATCAATATATGAAAAACTTAACCAACTCAGAGGTATATTCAACAAGTACCAATGTTAGACTGGAACATCAGTTCTAGGAGGGCAGAGATATTTGTTTTAAACAATAACACATATTTAGTGCTCAGTAAAAAAAAAAAATTCTGAATGGATAAGAACAGGCAATAGGTCTGATGGAATTCTGTCTGGAAGGACTGAACAGGTTCTCAAAGGCACCAGTGCAGGAGGGGAGGTTCAATCTGAGCCTTAAAGTACAGAGTTTATGTGGACTTATTCAATCTACTGTCTTATTCGTTCAATGTCTCCTATAGGGGGAGGTGAGTGCAAAAAGCAAATCTATCACTGATCAAGGATGATCCTGAGAATTTAACTCATAGTCTAACAGTCAGCTCTGTCTGCCAAATACTTCTTATAATTAAAAAAAATGTATGGAAAACAAAACTACAGTGAATTAATTAAGAAAGGAGTCACTCATCTTAGAGAAGATAATATAATAGTAGAAAAGGAGAGTATACAAATTCCCTTTTCTTGCCTGCCATTTTCTTTCTAGACAAGGTTCAAAAGTCCTGGAAAGAGGGGAAATTCGAAGGGACAGACATGCTGGCCTCTTTGTCACTGCATTGTGGACGGATTCCCTCAAGTTTGTTTCCCATCCTGGAGGCTGGTCATCACAGTAAACTGGCCTTTGCTGTTTGTCTCATGCCCTCCTCTCCGTCCCCACCCAGTTCCAGCACCAATGCCAGTGGAAGTCCACAAACTACCACACACACACACACACACACACACACACACACACACACACACACAATCTGAGTTCCTGGAAGACCAATTTGTTTGTTCTTAATCATTTCTCTCACAAAACTAAAAATTACCCAGGCAATTATGGACTTTGGAGAGTTGGGGGGTGAGGAACTGGGAGGCCTGAAAAACTCAGATAACTTCTACCATCAGCTCATTAAGTAGGAAAGCAGGTGCATGATGCCAGATCTTTGATGGCAGGGATCGCTCTGTTCTTACTGTTCTCCACAGCTAACAGTTTATTTGACCTCTTGGATGTAGAAATTCAGTGCAAATTATTTCTTCATGTTGCTTAACTCATGCTTTGCCAAAAAATAACACACCTCTCTCTCTCCACCTCCCAACCCCCTTGTCTCTCTCCTGCACTGCTCTAGTTGTTCCTCTTTACTTACAAACAAGGTGAAGTTGGGAAGCCTGTGTGACATATGGTTAGGGTCCTAGGCTTTAGAGTCCAACAGACTTAGTTTATTCCTAGGTCCTCTGTGCAGTACATGTGGTTAAACCATCTCTGCCTTCCCTATATATGGAGGGATATCAAAGCCTCGTCATAGCTCTGTTGTGTCAATTAGCAGCTTATCTTCACCTAACTTGCAGCTCATAGTCCCTGAAGTAGTGTGGCTATTAATAAAATTTAGCACTTATGATTATTCTCTTTTGTTTTCCAGTCTTGAGCCTGAGCCCAAGTTAATCACTTTAGTCTAACTTTCTTTATTGTTTACCCTTCGAGCAGGATTTCTAAACTTTAGTATGACCAACATTTAGGATGAGATGATTCTTTGGGGAGCTGTCCTGTACTTCATAGTATCTTTAGCAGCATCCCTGGCCTCTACCACTAGATGCCAGTAGCAAACCGTCCCACTGTTCCCCGACTATGGTAACCCAAACTGTCTCTGGACAGTGGCATGTGTACTGTGGGAGCAAATCACCCTGGTTCAGAACCACAATGCTCGTCATTCTTGACTGTTTTGTGCGTGCTCCCACTGAATCCATCAACGAGAGTGTTAGCTGTACAAGGAATATGACTTTTTTTTTCCTCTTTCCCTGGTTATCACCTTAATCCAAACCACTTGCCTCTCGCTATGGCATTTTAGCTTCAGTCCACTTGCTGTACCCTCCTCCCTTAGCTCTCACCCCACCCTCACTCGGCACAGGAGCACTGGCCTCCTGGCTGCTGCTTCAACACAACAGACCAGCTGCAGCCCTTGCAGTGACTGTTCTTTCTGTGTGACCCACTCTTCCTCCCATTATCTCCAAGTCTCACTCCCTCCTCTACCTCCACTTCTGGCAACTCTGACACTTCCCATCCCCCCCACATGTTGCTCTATTTTTTTCTCCTTCTAATAATGTAGATTTCATGTATTTTGTCTTCACTAGATTGTCAGCTCTGAGGGTATGATTTTCTGCTTGATGAGTCATTGATTGTGTTTTCCGACACATGAACAGTATCTGGCTCTTAGTGGACAGGCAAATATTTGCGAAATGAATAAATATACTTTATCATCATTTTAAAAATTTAAAAAATTGTGGTAAAACAAACAAATTTGGTCTTCTTAACCATTTTTAAGTGTACAGTTCAGTGGTATTAAACATATTCACGTTGTCCTACAACCAATTTCCAGGCCTCTTTTGAACTTGCAAAACTAAAACTAAAATGCAGCTCTTTCTTATCCCCTTTTCCCTCACTCCTGGAGAATGCCATGCTACTTTCTGTTTTATATATTCTGAGGCACTACATCTTATCAGTGGCATAAAACAGCATTTACCTTTTCATAACTGACTTAATTCATAATGTCCTCAAGTTTCATCCATGTGTTAGAATTTCTTTCTTTTTATATTATGTAAATCATATATTAATTCAATTATTAATTAATATAATTTATTAATAAAAGAATATAATGTCAAAATGATGTCATCAAAACACATTTTAAAATCCATCATCTGTCAATAGACAGAAGTAGAGGTCCTGATCCCTATGATAATTCTGTTTTTAATCTCTTAAGGAGCTACCATATTGTTTTCCATAATGGCTATACTATTCTACATCCTCACCATGAGGATTCCAACTTCTCTACACCCTCACCAACATTTGTCATTATCTTTTAAAATCATAATGTGAGCTAGGCTATCATTGTGGGTTTGATTTCCATTTTCTTCATGTGATGCTGAGCATTTTTCATATGTATCACCACTGTTTTGATATCTAGATCCTTCTTCACAAGGATATGTGGCTCCTCCAAGTAGTGTCCTATAAATATCTATTCTCACACCCACTGCTTGCTCTACTCTATCACCTGGCACTCTACCTCAGTCTCAGTCTTAACTTGGTGTACTTAGCCAGTTACTGAGGGAGGAGGCTACTCACTGGCATTTGAGAACACAAGAGAAAGCTGTGGATTAAAGTCCACTTTGTCCTTCCTCTGACATCAGTTTTAATGCTTCTTCAGACAATTATCTCACAGCAAAGTTATAAGAATAAACAATTAGATGTTCAAATTAGGATGATTACTGGTAAGACTTTCAGAAGCTCTATCAGTAGATGACTCACTCTGTTGACTCACATATAATTTCAGTATAACACTTGTCAATCGGATGTTTAACCTGAAAACAGGGTTTCCTTCCCCTCTCTTTCCATTTTATGCTCTTCTGACCTCATCTCAACCTTGAAGAGTTATTGGCAGTCCCTGGCTTATTTCAGTTATATCTTGTACATATATATCTATATTACTTAGTAAAGACCTCTTCAGTAAAATATGAACCAAGGTCACACGTGCTCAATGGAAGGCTAGCATAAATAAGTAAATAATAAGGAACAAACCTCACATAGATAAAATATTAATAAAATAATAAAGAACCTCATATTCTCATGTTTATGTTTTCTGTTTAGCCCTGATGACTTCTTCTAAGACACTCCAAATTGTACTTTTCCAAGAAATAGCAATTTGTGCATAGAAGAATTCTAATTGGATTTTTCTCTGAGAGCTCATTCCTGTCACTGCTTGCTCTTTTTTCACTATGACCCTATGTTGTGTTGCAACAACAACCCAAGGGTGATTATACTGTCACAGGACAATTTAAATCAAGGGCACTTGGGACTTAGGATATGTGACTTTCCAGAAAGTAGATGGTATTGTCATCTTTCTTTACTGTTTTGTTTTATTCCCTGAATTCTCCTTGAATACCTCTCTTGGTTTCTCCTAAGATCAATTTTCTATTTTATCTCGCGGAGAGCTCCTTCTCATTCTCTTTTTGTTTTCTATAATTCTTTTAGCCTTTAACTATAGTCACTCCACCAGTCTTCTTGCTCAGTCTCCTACTTATTCTCTTTATTTTCATCCCCATTCATTTCAAAGTTCTATTTCCATCTCTCTGCATGAAATTGAGATTCACACCCCCAGCTGTGACTGTCCTGAGCGCCCGACAAATCCCCAGTGCTGGCATCATCTTGTCAGCACCACCAAATCACCATTCTTTTTGTTTATTGACTTAACCATCCTACTAATCTCAGCTTATAGAACTTAAATATTTTTTCTACTTTTATTTCCACTGTCCACAGGAAGTAGACAATGTTTAACACAATTAAAGGTGGGAAGGATTGTTTTGGGCTGAGGGTATGCTCCAAAAAAGATAAGACTTTTGGGCTCCATATCTCTGAAGGATGGGGAGAAGATTATGTTAGGTAGTGATGGGGGGGGGGTGGAAGAGAGATTTTCAGACAAAAGATGAAAATGGCACAGAGGCCATGTTTCAGGAAAAAGATAGTTGGCTAGACTGGCAAACCTGTAGAGAGGAAGAGGAGTTTAAGGTTGACATCATGGAGAATCATGAGTTGGACTTGAAATGTGAAGCGCCAAGAATCCCATAAAGATATAAAGATACCCCAGTATGAATAATATCATATGGACTTGTAATCTCTTTTCTTGTATTTGCAATTTTACCTTCCCTGGAAAACTCTAAATTCTTGGATAATCTCTCCCTCCCCTCCTTTCCCCTTTCCTTATCTCTCCTGAATGTTACCCAGAACATCAGAATTCATATCTATTTAATAAATGAAAAAATAAGATAGTAGTGCAATTATAATGGTACGATGAGCATAGACAATAAACTGCTGCAAATATAAAATGTTCTGTTTATTACTTGATCTTAAACTTTGAAGATTCCCCCCAACCACCCAACCCCTCACTTATGCAGCCTCCCTTCTCTCACTCAGTTAACCATACTTGTATATCAGATACTATAAATGTACGAGTAAGACCTCAAGAAACTACCTGTAGGAAACAGAATGACATGTAAGCAAACTCTGAAAGATGCTGCAAAGAGGGCGGTAAGGAAAGAAAGCCTAAAGTTATATGGAAACACATGAAAAAGTACAGCTGTATAGTAGAACAACATCTGTGCCTCACAGACTATTCATACAAAAGGCATTATCCTGTCACTTAACCATCCTACTATTCCTTAGACATCTCAGTCGAAGCAATAGCAAAATATTCTAAATTATTGAGCAACTACTTTATACAATGTCTTCTCACATAAAGCATTTATACTGACAAAATAACTGAGTTTCAGAGAAGACTGGTAACTTGCCCAGTTGGAGTTGGGGTCGATTGCAAAGCTCACGCTCTGTTTACTACACAAAGCCTCTCAGGAACAGTAAATAGAAGGATATACAAAGCTATGAGAACTTAAGGCGGGGTTAAGCAGGGGACAGTTAGGGAAGTCCTCCTGGAAGATACGGGAACTTATAGCAGAATAGCCACAGGGTGACTGCTACTTATTATTTGCTCTAATGAAAAGAAATAATAGCAAGATATAGTTAGACGAGTTTTCACCAGTTCTGATATGACCTCAGAGGAGAACAAAGGTGCTCTGGTTCCATCTGGGTACCCAAGGTTGCATGGAGAAGTGATTCAGCGGTGACCTTTCCAGAAGGGTTTATTTACCAGAACAAAATTCTGTTGCCTGGGGCCTTTTCTCTCCTATTCTAAGACAACAAAATGTTTGGGGCTCAAAGTCCACTACATTTTGTTATAGAAAACAAAGCCAGGGCACTAGGGAGAATTGGATTATCTTTTCCCCTGCCCAAACATTGCTCAACAGTTGTAAATCAATTTGTTTGCACTGGACTTGAGTTAAGATATTTGTAGAAAAGACAAGTCACAATTTCCCTAACCTGAATAATTCACGTTGTTTGTAACAGCTCTTTTAAGCTTGTCTGTTAAACTGAAAGATGAGCTTTTCCTTTTTTCTTCCTTAATTAAACCTTATTTTCACTCAACTTTGAATAATCCCTCCTCAAGTTGTGCTGCTCAAGTATTTGGTTCAGTATTTTGGGGACTTGGAAGCAGGTTGTTCCTGGTTCTAAGCTCCCTATATTACTCATCGCCTTTGTAAATGATGAATATGTTGAGAGCCTAGAAGGCTATTTTCTAATTTCTCAAGGGTCTCTTTACCAACTAATTTTCTTTTCATCAAATGTTATTTACTGAGTAACCTAATCAACTGCTATGGAATTGTAGGTTGCTGTGATTCGAGCAGATAACAAATGTCAGCCTGGGGAGGGGAAGAGATCCAAGCTGCAAATTTAATAATATTGCTTGTTTGAAATTGGCTACACTTTTATCATACTGACTCTCACAGGGGCAAGACCTTTATTCAGTGATCTTGATAAGATCCCTGGGGTCTCTGTTGGTGTCTCTAGAATTTGCCATGCATGCATGAGAAGAAAAGATTGCAGAGATCTAAGAAACAAAGCAATGTATTGTCTTGGAAATCATATTTTCTGTTTTACAGGCACAGTAGGCAAATTCATGTTCAGTCTATTCACAGATATAGGAACAAATATGTTAAATTAATATGTCATACAGAACCTGGCAGGAAAGAATCATTTCTGCCTGGATGGTAGATAGATTAAAATGGGAAGTCACAGAAGGCAAATGTGTGGAAGGCAAGTCAAAGTGCCCATTTGAAAACACAGTAAACATAGCTCAAGGAGAGCACTTTCAAGATGAGCTCAGATGCAGCTTAGACTCCTTCTCAATGCAGTCTGTCCAGAAGCCAACCCATCAGAAGCTGCCAAAACCTGAGGAAAATTTTAACTAATCCTGATCTCTTATGTAAATTATGTCTAAAAGCAGGGACAGTTATAGACCAGTCCAAGAGGTGGCCTTAAAGGTACTATTAACCACCATGCTAAAATAACTGAACAAAATGGCAGGAGCAGGAGGTGGAAGAAGGGAAGGTGGTGGTCCATTCAGTTACAGCAGCACTGGTAGTATGCCATGGTTCTTGTTGCAGCGGGTTCTCCAAGATAGCTGAGTAACAATATTTTATCTAGTTAACTGCCCAGTCAACTAGTTTACTTCATTAATAGCTATTTTACCTTTTGGTCACAGGCTCTCACCTACTTTGTAGCCTTCAGTCAAGGGTCAACATCTCTGGGGTCTCCCTGACTTTTGATGGTGGCATCCCTGAACTTTACCTCCCATGGCATATACATTATAAGTTCTAAGCTATATGAACCTCAGATATTTTATACCTGAAATACAAAGGATGGTTCCTTTTTCTCTGTGTGAATTTCAGGCGAGCAAGAGGTACTATATATTACCACTGTATAGTCTAAAAACTGTAGGTGTTTTTCTACTATTATGAAGTCTAAATATGGTAGCTCTTCATCCACATTTTAATTTCTCTATGCCTTTAAGCATAACATCTAATGGTAATTATGCAAAAATCTCATTCCAAACACCAACTGCTTCACATGTTTTAAGTCTTGTTCTCTTAAATTTATAGCTCTTGGAGAATTGAGGGAAGAAATAGTTTCCTTATTTTCCTTCTCACTTTTTAGTTTTCAGCGTTTATGAAAACCAACTGAGAGAAGACTACAACTTATCACAAATTGGTGGTGGAGGATATTTTACTAATCACATTAATTACATCAAATATTCTTACAGGAGTGAGGTGTTATCTCAGTGTGGTTTTGATTTGCATTTCCCTTTTATAATAATTGATTAATAATTCCCAATAATGATGTTCAACAACTTTTCATATGCCTGTAGGCCATCTGAATGTCTTTTTTAAACAACTGTTTATTTAGGTCTTTGGTCATTTTTTATTGGGTTGTTTGTTTTTTGCTGTTGTTGGACTGTATAAGTGTATATTTTGGAAACTGACTCCTTGTCAGGTGTGTGATGTGCAAATATGTTCTTCCAGTCTTTAGGTTGCCTTCTTGTTGTTGTGATGATTGCTTTTGACAGTTTCTGTTATCAAAAAGAATGGAAACAACCATTATTGAGGATGTGGAAAAAAGCAACTCCACTGCTGATGAAAATACAATTTGATGTAGCCTGTATAGAAAGTGGTATGGAGGTACCTTAAAAAAATAAAGATAGAAATTCCATATGATCCTAAATACCACTGTGAGGAGTTTGCTCCAAAGAATAGGAAACACTAATACAAAAAAATTATAAACTCCTAAATTCATAGTAGCATTATCCTCAATTGCCAAGTCATGGAACCAACGTAAGTATCCAGTGACAGATGACTGGATAAAGATAATGGTGGAACATATATGCAATGGAATACTATTCAGCTATTTAAAAAGATGAAATAGTGTCTTCTGAGATAAAATGGAATGACTCTGAAATAATTATATTAAGTAAAATGATAAACCAGAAAGAAGCAGATACTGGATGGTTTCCCTTTTCTGTGAAATCTTAAATAACCTAAAAACATACTGGAAAATCATGGCTAAAGCAATTCTTAGACTCTGGAAAAACAATATTCTGGTTACCAGAGGGAACAGAGGGGAGGGTGGAGGGAATAAAGGAAGGAAGGATGTAGGGTGTTGTCCCAGGACAGTTGGTGGAGGTGAGTGAAGCATGCGTACATACAGAGATGTAAAAGTGTAACCACAGAGTTATACAGTTATGTAAATAATGTAAAATAATAATATCAAATGTCAACTCAAGAGGAGTACAATAGGAGTCTGGAAATCCACATTACCTTCAATATAATGGGTTTCTTCCATTTGCCAACTGCAAATGAACAAGTATGTCCACTGATCTATTTTTAACCTGACCTCACTATCAACTTTCAAAGGTCTCTTCTGTTTTACAGAGGAAATTTCAGGATCTAATGCCCAAATCCCCTCCCCGATATAGTATGGACTAGAGTTGTCCATCAAGAAGCACCTGTATAAGATCTGAAAGATGAATGAGAAAAAGAAGCCTTTATATACCTCAAGGCAGCTTACATCAGATATGTAGACAGAGATAATTCACAGCAATTTCCTGGTGAGCTCATAAAAAATTTCCTTCGAGCAAATTCCCACACATTATGGCTGCAGAGGCAGTTGCTGGGACTTTCTGAGAGACTAGAGAATTGCAGCAGGTTCAGGCGAGCTCTATAGATCTACCTGCTATAAAGCTTTGGGCTGAGATCACTGTGCCCTGCTCAATCTTTACTTCCTCACAGCTGCTAACATCTGGATAACTCCCTAATTCTTTTCTTAAATTTTCATATCTGAAACAGAAAGTGACATCTCTCCCTATCTGAAACTCTCCTGACATAACAAGTAAATGAGTGCACGCACAATACATGTAGCATAGCATTATTCTAGACCGATGACCACAACATGAAAGCAATTGGGACAGACATTTGCTGCTAATCAAATATTTTGTGAGTTTCCCAAATTTCTACTCTCCCTTGCAGTTGGTTGGGGCCAACTGACTAATTCTGTTTACAAGGCCTGCCTGAAAGCAAAAATGATGGTTTATTTCACCAACACTTCTCATGATACACTCTCTTACCCCATCCTCCCACCAAAGGTCTTGTGTTATGATGGTATAACTATAAGATTTTAGAGCTTCCCTAAGCCTCAGTCTTTGAATGCCATGACTAGTAAAACTGTTTCATTCATCTACACTAAACATGTAATATAAATAAGAAGGAAAATTTTGTTGTGTGAAAATTGCCAAGGGTCTCATTGAATTTGTTACTACAATTTACCTAAGCCTAGTCTATTTCACAGCATAAGAACTACTTTTAAAAATACAATAGAGCCTATTCTTTAATTTAAAAATCATAGACACATCTTCTAAGTGAAAGGTATTAAAATAATCCTGCTGACTTTTATTAAATTCACACAAATGCAAGTTAAAAAGTAAAAAGAAATTAGAAGTAGTGTATGTAGACACACACATACAGCGTCCATATAATTTTTAAGATACACAAAGTATATCTTCTTCACACAGTGAAGATATTATTTCAAACAAACAAGGAAAGTATTTTTCTTTATGAGTAATAAATATGCTTATTGAATTAAGCTGTCACTTTAAAGTTACGAGTTAAATTGTTCATTTTTACAGGATAATGCCTCAAATTGATTGGGCTATGATAGGGTAACATGCTTATGGTTTTGGAAAAGAATTGGCAAAAATAAAACATAAAAATAGTCCTAATCCTTGCCCTAATAACTATACTCTGGTGCAAAATTGAGAAGTGAAGGAAAGTCCTATATGTAGGAACAAGCTTGTTGCTAACATTGTATGTAAAGGAAATAACAATTGTAACAATAACCACTATACCATGTTAATATGATATGAAGCTCTACACTATTAAAAAGAAAATGTAAAGCATATCCTCAAAACTGAGCATGCATCAGAATCACACATTGCAGCATTCAAGTTCCAGAGGTTCTGATTTAGGGGATCTAGGATAGGAGCCAAGAATTTGAATCTCTAAATTCTCAGATGCTACTGGTGATGATGGCCCAAGGGTTATATTCTGAGATCACTTTATACAAGAATTGCAATGTGCATAGCTATAATTATAATATGATTAAAGGAAGAAAATGAAGCCTTGAAATGCTGAGCAAAGAAGCACCTACTCATTTAATGTAAACAGACATTATAGTGAAATAATGGTTAAGAGCAGCACAGGATGAGGAGTTGGTTAGTCTCATAGGAATTCTAGCTCTGACAGCAGGTACTATGTCCTACTACAAAACTCTTCAAGGCTCTGCAAAAACATCTTGAGCGAAAAAAAGGACAACCAAATATAAAGAGAAAGATATAGGGTAGAAATTAGAAAGTATTTAGGTTTATAAAAATTTTCACATTGAGTTTAGTAATCAATTGAAAGTCAATACATCTGATTTATTTAAAGATGTGGTGAATTTAAATATACTTGGTGTGGTTGTGTAAGAGGGTGGTCCTCAGGAAAGGCAAGTGTCCCAGGACCCCACCCCACCTCAATACAGAGAGATCCAAGACACCTAGGACTACGAATGCCAGAATGCCATCATCACCAAAGGAAGGATGCTGAGGACTGAGGGTGGAGTTAAGAAATGGTTTGGGGGATTTAAATAGCAGACCTGTGAGCGTGGAGGCAGGCGATTGCTCGTGGTTGTGGATTGCCAATTTTTTTTCCAGTGTGCCATTAAGATTTCAGCTCAGCGGAACTGGTAGGACGCATTCACCAATTTATTCTTTATCTTTTTCCCTTCCCTTTTTGTAAATAAGCCGTTTTATTAATTTTATTGTGTATGTCTGCAGTTGAGTCCTTTAAGTCCCTTTAAGCACATGGGTGAGAACCCACAGACAGGCACCCCATTTATATCGGGGCTGCCCTGTAACAGTTGGAGTGGGGTCAGTGAAAGAAAGGCAACTGACTGTCTTCAATAGCTTTTATACACCCATTTCAACTGACTCAACATTAATCAATGACAAAAGGAGTGTTTGTGTTACCTTCTTCCCACTGCCATTCATCAATAGGCTTCACTCATCCCATTGCCTAATAAATGGTGTTGTTTACTCTTTATTCCATGTTAAGATCTACTCTTCCACATAACAACCACAACAGATTAAATCAGATATATCACCAATTAGAACTCTCCAATGGCCTCCTACAGAAATTTGAAGGAAAAAAAAACCAAACTGTGTAAGTACTATGATCACATACCCTGGTTTGCCTGAGTCAGACCTGGTTTTCACTGCTGTCCAGGATTAGATGCCAAAAACACCCTCTCATTCAAAGTGTTCTAGTTCAGACAATAATGAGAAGAATAGGGTTGCCAGATAAAATGCAAAAAATGCAAAAAATATTGCATGGGATATACTAATTTTTAATTGTTTATCTGAAATTCAAATTGAACATTTTAATATTTTAATCTGCTAAGTCTAGCAATCCAATTACTGCTATGCAATGGCACTCTGTGAGGGTTATGCCCATGCTCCAGCCCCATATGCCTCAAGCAACCAAGCTCATTATCTCCTCTGGCCCTGCACCTGCTCTTTGGTCTTCCTAGTTTGTTCACCAACTTAACTTCTTTTTGCTAACTCCTGGGCAAGAATTTCTCAGCAGATGTCAGTTCAGAAAAGATCTACCCTGACTACCTCAGTGGAAGAAGTCCTGTATTTCCCACTCATCATTTACTCTCTGAAAATAATAGTATTTGTTTTCATGGAATTTCTCCCCACTAAGATGGCTATTCCATGAGATCTTTCCTGGTTACTGCAAGTAGGTTATTCCTGCCACTCAATAACTAATTGCTAAATATTTAAGTGGAGGAAGTCTTGAGTTTCTTGGCATAAGAGTACACAAATATATTTTCCCTGGAAAAAGGGTCTTATTTCTTTGGAAGGAATTAAGTCTTGAAACAGAGCTATTTCCAAATGTGTAGTGGTAGTGCATATGGTAATGGTTTCATAAAGTATGTTAATCAAGAAACCACAAAAATCATTTAATCTAGGAGGTTTCCTCACTACCATCAAAGACTGATTATATTTACATAGAAATTGACTCATTATCACACAGCTGATAAACATTGCTGAAGGGAGAGCCTGCAGAAGTGTATCTGCCAGAGAGAATCTCCAATTCCAACCGCTGACAGGAAATAATCATTTTAAAGATTGCCATACACAAAAAGGTGACTTTCCTGTGTCATACTATTTCCTTTCCCTATAGTAGAAACAAAGATGAATAAAGTTAATAAAAAACAAAGCCGCCATATTAAAAAAAATAAAATGCCATGGTTTTAGGACTATATGATGCTAGATGTTGTCATAACATCTCAAATAAGCACCTAAAATGATTATTCAAGGTAATAAAAAAATCTATTAAGGGTGTTAACGTGTTACAAACATTTTAAAAGATGGGGAATAATCATGAGTCTATGCATCCTTTAGATGAATGTGTGTATGTGTGAAATCATTTTTAATGTAAATACACACAGATGGTTACACTTGCAGCGAGATTTTGCTGTCTATTTAAACAAAGGTTATGAAATGTGCATTTAAACATCCAAGCATCTTTTTAAACATCCAAGCATGTAGTGTGATACACATTTTCCCATGTATTTTATTTTTAAATAAGCTTCCTCTCCATTGCAGATAATTTTAATGAGCACAAACAACTCCAAATGAACGTGGAGTTGACCTGTCTTTGAAACAATTACTAAGGCGTCACACTAGAGTCCTGCCTCCCAGCTGGCTTTCCCTGCCCTGATCACATCCAGGATGCAGACCCTGTGGTTGAAGAACTGCCATGTGGCACATCAGGTAAGGCTACCTCTGCACAGATCTCAGAGTAGAGTGAAATCTACAGCCCATTCTTATCCTAGAGAACATTTGAGGCCATTTTGTTTTGAGCAGTTAAACTAATTACCACAATGCAAAAATTTTAAAAAGTTATCTGATAAAATTTTAAGACTTAAGCAAGATGAGGCCTCCCTGGTGACACAACGTGTTAAGCACAGCGCGGTGGAGCGGCTACCGCATTTGTGCTAGTTCAATGCCCAGCTGGGGAGATTCCCACATAACACAGCAGACCTCTCCTGCCTCACCCGCTGCTTCCCTCAGTAGTATATTTCAATAGATCTGCCTGTTCTGCTCCCCACTCTGTCTCTGGTGAACCCTCTCACCGCCCCACACCTCTGGCCTGTATCCCAGCTTGTATGCAAAAAGAAATAAATCTTTAAAAAAAAAGACTTAAGCAAGATCAATATAATGACGTATAATGACCAATTTTGGTCTGCTTTACCTCTCAGTTTTACTCAGAAACATGTACAATTACTAGGCAAAATATTAATTTTGGCAAACAATTTTCTGATTATAAGTAATTAGCTCATGATTATATAAAGGGGGTTTGTGCAAACTCTGCCTGCAGTTACATTAAAAATGGCAGTAAAAAGGTCCCACAAAATTGCTGAGAATGAAATAAAAATTGTTCAGCAGCAAGCCAGAAAGAACATCCTGCAATTCTGTATTGTTCTTCTGTTTCAATTTCTACTCTGGGATAATCACATGTTAAATTAAAACAACACCTCGATTGAACATATAGTGCATGGCGGTGGCCTTTTGTTTGACACTGGATAATAGAAGGTATTTTTGTGTACTTTTGTTTACCTAATCAAGGCATCTGTAGTTGACATTGTCAATGACTGGTCACACTTTCAGGAAATTGTGTCCTGTTTGTTTTTATTCTTAAGCTATGCAGTCATGTAGTTAAATTCAATGTAAGGTAAGTATGTTCTCATACGTAGCAGAAAAAACTTTTGCCTCATTCATCTGAACTCTGTGTAATATGGCTGGAGATTGGAGCACAAGGTGGAGACGGAGTGTTAAGTAGAAGTGGGAAAATACTGAGCAGGAGACTTGACAGATTCAGTCAGGGAAGAAACTATTTTGAAATTTTATGAAAATACAAACCCTGGTGACGTCATCAACATGGCGGTAAAAGGAAGCTAGTATCAACTCTCCCAAAAGAAAAGCCGCCGATAAAGTGACATTAGCCAAACCCAGAGAAGATCTAGAAACGCTACATAAATCTAACACCCTCACGGGTGAGTAGAACTTGGAAAGAAGCTGAAAAGACTGACTAAGGAGAAGAAAGAACCACCAGATCCCCTCACCCCTCCCCTCAACACAAAACCGGACCAGGAGACCAAGACGAGAGGCACCTGAGGAAACCCAGGGGAAAAAAAAAAAGGTGGGCAGAGGCGTTTTCCCTGGCATGGCAGAGTGATAAAACCCGAGATTGACACCAGCAGTCCCTCCAGGTAGCAACAGAGCCCTGGAAAGGGCAGCGTGCACTGGAGAAGTTGGTGGGACACGGGACAAAGCCCCGGGCAGCCGTGGTGTGGCCCCTGCCCCCACCTCCATTAGGGAGCCAGCACTCTAGCTCCTCTCTGGAACGGAACTCTGGGGTAGTGGACTACCCACCCCTTCAGTGACACTATTGGTAGCTAACCACTGGAGGAAACGCGGGGGGCGGTGGGGGGAAGAAACTCCCAGCTACAGGTGCGGGAGAAACAGGACTTGGACCGCACGCCATAGGATCTTTCGGTCCTGTCCCGTGCAAGAGAGCGAGAGCTCCCGAGGCAGTTCCATTGTGCCGCTTGCAGATAATTGCCGCGGGGGGCGGTCAGCTTCATAATCCACAAATAGAGGCGGTGGGCTAGGCTGCCGCAGCTTCCCTCCAGGCAACGGAGAGGGGCGGAGCAGGGGCCGCTCTCTGTTGGCACTTCCCACTCTGCCCGGCTCGAAAGAGGGAGCTAGGTCAGGGCAACCTCAAGGTGTGCGCGCACCGTACCACCACGCCCCGCCCTCCCGCCGAGCAAACAGCCTCGCTCCTGCTCTCCAGCTGCATCCCCGCCCCACAGCTGCTTCCACCGCCTGTGCCCCAGCCCTCCTGCCCCTCGCGCACCTGACGCCGCCACGCCCCCACCCTCCGGACCACGCCCCCATCCTCCGGTCCCTCTAGGCGCCCGCACCTTGCTGCTGCAGTCAGCAGCGCGCCCACCCTGCGCCAACCTCCAGTCGTGCGCGCACCACTGCACCCCCGCCCCTAAACTGCGACGCGCCTGGTGCCGTCGCTGCCGAGGCCCTCCAGCCAAGCCTGCCTCCACTCGCCTCCACCCTCCAGCAGTGCGCGCCCAGCCGCCAACCTCCAAGTGCATACCCCCGTGCTGCCACCCCCCTCAAGCTGCTCGCGCAACCGCTGCCGCCCCCCCAGCCGCCCACACCAAGCTCCCGCAGCCTCCCAGGCGCGTGAAAGGCGATAGGGCCTGCAAATACACGGCAGAGCTTGGAACAGCTGGAGATTCCTGGCAGGACACGAAGCTACAGCTGCCAGAGGCAACACACAGCCACCTGCTCCCACCCCCCACCCCCACCGTAAAGTGGAGGCGACCTGCTAGGGGTGAAATCAGAGGTGCAGAGCCACAGGACCGGCCTTGGAAGACTTCTCATCACCAGACCCGACCCCAAAAGCGGTGATAGCCTCTAGTAAACTCTGGAGGAAATAGTGGGAGAGAAAGAACAGGAAGATCTACAACAAGAATACAAGCAGTGACAGAGACAGAAATAAACCTGAAGGCAGCAGCATCTGACACCTGAAAGGGGACAAAACTCCAGCAGTGGGGCCACCCAAACACACCAAGACCTCAAGGGCAAGACTACAGAAGACCACTTAAACTAAACCTACAACTACCATCTCAGCAGGAAACACTAAAAAAAAAAAAAAAATCTTAAAAATTCATCCTCCCCAGCTTACAAGGATCAAGAGCAAAACAGCCACAGACCCCAGTACTGGGGTACTTGGAATCGAGTGGAGCTAGCTCTAGGACCACCAAACACCACGACCACCAGGGGTTTGGCTTAACAGGGCCAGAAACAGTTAGATCACCACTCCTCGACATCCAAGAAGGAGAACCCAAAGAGATGCCTGCCAACACCAGCGCCACAATCTCCCAACACTTACAACAAATCAGAAGACAAACAGGGAGAAGGAAAAATATAAGCAACCAAGCAAGCCCTCAAGGAAAGGAAATGGAATAAAAAGATGATCAAGCACTGAAATCCATGGACAATGACACAGAGGAACTTCTCTCTCTGACAGATAAAGAATTTAGAATCATGATTAAGGAAATCATGATAAAGGAAAAGAAAGAAACAGAAAAAACAATTAATGATCTGAAGAAAGAAATTGAGACCCTAAAGGAGAATAAGAGCTTAAAGGAAGAACTAAAGATCTCTGGGAACAGCAATAAAAGCAGAATAGATGAAATGGAAGACCGCATTAGTGACCTCGAAGATGAAAATATAAAAAGGAATAAAAGGGAAAAGGAAATTGAAGCACGAAGGGAAAAGAATGAAAAAAAATTCAAGATCTAGCCAATACCATGAAACAAGGGAATATAAGAGTAATAGGAATTCCAGAAGGAGAGGAGAGAGAACAAGGAGCAGAGAAGCTATTTAAGGAGGTGATAGAAGAAAATTTCCCGAGTATGAAGTTCTTTGGCATACAAGATGCAAGAAGATCTCCAAATCACCACGACCCCAGACGACCCACACCTAGACATATCATAGTTAAACTCACACAAATACAGGACAAGGAAAAAATATTGAAGATGACAAGGAGGAAGAAACAAATAACCTATAAAGGCAAACCAATCAGGATGACATCTGACTTCTCTGAAGAAACGCTAAGGGAAAGGAGAGGATGGAGAAACATATTCAACAAACTCCAAGACCATAAATTCCAACCAAGAATACTTTATCCCGCAAAGCTCTCTTTCCTCTATGAAGAAAAGATAAGGATCTTCCCAGACAAACAGAGTCTCCAGAAATTCGTCACGACTAAACCCCCACTACAAACAATACTACAAGAAGTCCTAAAAACAAAACTGACAAAGGAAAGATAAAGACTACAATAAGACATGGAATAAAACCACAAAAAGACAAACAAAATGGCCAACATAGATGCCAATCTATCAATATTAACTCTAAATGTAAACAGACTCAACTCATCAATAAAAAGGCACAGGGTAGCGAAATGGATCAAAAAACAGAACCTAACCTTCTGCTGTCTACAAGAAACACATTTAGCCACAAAAGATAAACATAGACTGAAAGTAAAAGGCTGGAAAGCAATCCTACAAGCAAATGGACCTAAAAAGAAGGCAGGGACAGCTATACTTATATCAGATAAAATAGACTTCAAACTAAAAAAGATAAAAAGAGACATAGATGGTCACTATATCATGATAAAGGGGAAAATTCAGCAAGATGATATAACTCTCATCAACATATACTCCCCTAATGAAGGAG
>PVIJ01008671.1:0-72393 GCA_004024925.1 Scalopus aquaticus
GGAGACAGCAGCCTCCACCCTAGGCCTAGGGCAAAGGTTGAAGATTATGTCCTGTACCTTGCTGGAATTTACATCAGACAAGAGACATTTTTCCAAAGTTCCTTGATTCCCCTCAAAGTATGTAATTGATTATGCATCTGAATATCTGTAATCACCCTGTCATTGTCTGTAGTTTTTTCTTTATAGTTATGCTTTAAAAGCCCTGTTCTCAAGAAATAAAGTGGAACGGCCTGATCATACTCTCTGGTGTGTGCTGTCTCTCACTCCCCACCCCCTTTTCCCACGGAACTCGCAGCCGCCACCTCCGAAGCTTTCCCCACCACCCCTGGGAACCCAACTTCGGTCAGAGCTGGCCTCCGACAGTCTAGCTGCCACCCTTTGGTATCCATATATGTACGTAAGGCATTTTGATGCTTCATTGTTATTTCTGCTTACCAGATCCAGTTGGCATAGTGACATTAATATACAGGATCAGCGTAATGTCCTCTGGGCTATCTAGACAGGAAAGGGTCCTCCTAACTCTGTTGTGATGGCAGGAGAGAAGACGTAGCCCTGGTATGTGAACATGGTATGTGCTTAGCACATTAAAAATTGAGAAGCGGACCTCTGGATGGTGCAACGGGTTAAGCGCAGCGCTGTGGAGCTGTCTGCAGCTGCGGCAGGGGAGCTTCCCACATGGTGCGGCAGACCTCTCCTGCCTCGCCTGCTGTGCCCCTCAGCAGTGTGTTTCTATCGATCTGCCTGTTCTGCTCCAGCTCTGTCTCTGGTGAACCCTCTCACTGCCCCATGCCTCTGGCCTGCACCCAGCATTGTATGCAAAATAAATAAATCTTTAAAAAAAAATTGAGACACTCTGGCTTAGATCAGGGTCTTCAAATGGAATGATTTTTCTCCTCTAGAAAGGCTGTCAAGTAACATAAAATAAGATAATCGAATTTCAATTTCAAATAAGCAACAAAATAAGTTTTTAGTATAAATATGCCCCATGTAGTAAACTGATTCTGAAATTCAAATTTAACTTGCATTTTTTTTTTCTGGCTAAATCTGGTATCCTACACCCAGAGGATATTTGGCAATGTTTTGACAAACAGTTTGGCAAATACTTATTGTAACAAGTAGGGAAAGGAGGGTGTTTTACTTCTACTGGTGTCTACGCTGTGTGGTGTAAATATCCTATGAGGTAAAGGACTGCCCTGCAAAACAAGAAATACCCAGTCCAAAGTGCCAATAATGCCAAAGTTGAGAAATACTGATTTGGAGGAAGCTTCATGGTATACACCTATAGCCATGTTGCAAGATTTGTTTTCAAAAGTACCCAGCTTTCCCTAGAGGGGCTCTCAGCCTCTGAACTGACTTAGGTCTGGGTACTGGGTATGGGGATCACTTTGGCAACTTGAATTAAGTTCTACCAAGGAGACTTAATATTTTTTTGAACCTATATCCATAAAGCAACCTATTAGTAAGCTATCCAGCTATGATTTTTCAGGACACCATCATTTACAGCCATCACTGCAGAGCACAGCAGGTCACAGCCCCATCGGGGGCTTTATAGTGGTAATTGCATCGTGTTGTATCTAACAATTCAGCACTTTACTTGGGGTGTGCTGTGATGGATCCCATTATGCCCACTGAGAAAAGAGCATGCAATTTTTTCGTTTTTTATAGTAGGCTACTCTGCAGTTAGCTCTGACCTACATAGCCCTTCCAGGATGCTGGAGCTTGCCTCACTGAAGCATTTCCTGATGTCTTGGTGAAAGGAGTGTCTTAGATGGGCCCAGAGCAGGGATCAGTGGGTTGCACTTAATGTATCCATGCCTGTTTTCCTGAAACTTGAATTTTTTGCTGACACCATGTTAGAGAACTTGTGGCATTTTACCCTCATTAATTCTGCTCTATCTTAACCCCAGGCTTTCAGTTGATTAACATTGTCCCTGGTGTGCCAATCTGCATGGTATGTTCTAAAACTAGGGGATTTCTCTGGGACTTCTTTGACCTCCAAATCAAAGAATTCAGCTTGGTTGCTGTATTTTATCCCCATTGGTTTAATACCCTTAAAAGTCTGCACCTTAAGTTCCCCCCCTGACAGATTCTGCTGACATAAGCTGTAAAAGTCAGGAGATCCTCCATGAATAAGGACACTGCCCTCTCTGGGATCTTGTTCCCCCTTATCTGTTGCCACATAACAAACCACTCTAAAATCAAGAGGCTTGAAACAACAATTTATTATTATGTCTCATCTTTCTGATCATGTTCTGATTTGAGAGAGTGACTGGAGAAGTGAATAGAGAGAATTCTTTCGAAGAGTTTGTAGTAAAAAGAACAGAGCAATAATGCAATATAGTCACGCACTGCATGTGTTTGTCTGCGTGGAATGTGTGTATGACGGTGGCACTAACATTGCCATTGCCCGTGATACCATCATGTGCTAGTTCTTCACTCCAATAGCGGCTTCTTGTGTTTATAACATCTCTTGATGACATCATTTCTTATTTATTATGGTGTTTCATTCATCATGATCTCTAAGTGTCCTAAGCTGCTCCTTTTTTAAAGATTTTTTTATTTATGCATACAGAGCTGGGATGTAGGCCAGAGGTGTGGGGTAGTGAGAGGATTCATCAGAGACAGAGTGGGGAGCAGAACAGACATATTGACTGAAGTACACTGCTGAGGGAAGCAGTGGGCAAGGCAGGAGAGGTCTGCTGTGCCATGTGGGAAGCTCCCTGGCCAGGAATTGAACTTGTGCTGCAGTGGCTGCTGATAGCTTCATAGTGTTGAGACTTAACCCGTTGCACCACCAGGGAGGCCCCTACGTTGTTACTTTTGCATTTACACAATGATGAAGTCATCAAATAACACATTTCTTAGAATTTTTCCTATTGTGACTGTATGACTGTAGGTAGAAATGTGAGATGATGAGAAATGTTAACTATGAAAGAAAGAAATAACAGCACATTTGTGTGCTGGAAAAATCATCTACATTATACTGAATTCACCAAAAAAATTAAGACAGAAGTAGTGATAGAGAGTGACAGTGTGTCAGTTACTGATCAGTGGGGGAAGGGCTCGGGAGCGTGAGAGCAATATTAATGGGTCGTCAGTGATAAAGTCTGATGATGTGAAATTCAAAGCTGAGAACTTTGGGAGGAAGTTAGTAGATCCACTTTGGGCTGTCTATATATTGACGGGGGGAAGGGATTCCTTCTCTCTGATAAGCAATATCAAGATATGAAATGCCCCAATGTTTAACTTCAAGGAAAATTTTGTGTCCATAAAGAATTTTCATTCTTTAATCACAAGAGGGTGCCAAAGTTGAGAAAATGATTACTTTTTGTTTTTCATCGAAAACTAGACCATGTTAACTTTAGGTCCTGAAAGGAGGAGCAATTAATACTTACTGGGGACAATACTTTTAAATTGGGAATTTCCCACACAAACAGAAACATATGCTCACATCCTGCCCTGTACAGTATGAATGTGAACAATTTATTAATGAGCTAGCTCTATACAAAAAGCTCTTATTCCTGAAAATCACTAAAAATTTTTTTTAAAAATATATTTGTTCTATTTATTTATACATATAAGAGCTAGGGTATAGGCCAGAGGTGTGAGGGTGGGGGTGAGAGGATTCACCAGAGCAGAATGGGGAGCAGAACAGGGGGATCTACTGAAATAGACTGCTGAGCAGAGGAGCAGGGGAGACAGGAGAGTTAGCTCCCTGCCTGGGGATTGAACTCATGTTGCAGGGGCTGGTGATATCTTCATAGTGCTGAGACTTAACCCCCTGCACCACCAGGGAAGCCCTCACTAGACACTTTTGACTCACAGGTTAGAAAAAAAAGAGTGAATAGCTTTGCTTTCATCTTAATCAGATCAAGAAAGACCCTCTCTGTCCCACCTCCTTAAATAACCTATCTTTCCCTTTAATGCATTCCTAGTTTGATAACATCTTCAAGTAAGAAGATTGCTCTATTTTCCAAAGTACGTTAGTCATTTGGAAGCAGTATAAAGTGTTCTTTAAATGTCATCTTTTATATATTGTCTTTATCTTCTATATTTTATAGCAATTATTCCTGTACCTTTTTTATTTCTTCTTTTAGACATGACTACCAGGTTGAGGATAGTAATTTTAAAAATACATGTTGAAAATGGCTCTTCTTAAGTAATCTGTTTATCACATTCTCTCCTTTATTACTAAGTGTAACTGCCCTCTCTTCTTAACAAGTGCAAATAAAACCAACTCTTGATTAGGTTATCTTTTTAAATTATTTATCTCTAGTTATTTAGAGATAAGGCTTCAGCTTCTGCCACTTATATCTTTTTTTTTTTTTTTAGCTTTTGAGCTTTATCTTCCATCACCACTGAATGGAAGTTAGTATACAGTAGCTCAAGAAAATAAATGGGAAGGTAAGACTGCTGGGAAAAGCATTCCAAAATCAACAAATGGGTTTTTCAATAGCTTTTTGTTTCCTTCAGCTAATGCAAAAATATTGGATTATTTACATTCTTACACCTAATTATCTAAGATCTTTTATATCTTATGTCAGAGATACTGAATTTTCAATTCATATGCGAATTAGAACTGTTCTAAACCTGTCTGGCTCACCCACAAAGAACTACTCTTACACAGGGTGCTTAGATTTTAAAAAACAAACAAACGTGGTTTTGGATGTACATAAAGAGGGATCTCCCACAAAAGCACAGACATAAGAACCATAAGAAATTGGATGTTTCAAGTCTATTACAAGTGGGTCAAAAAGTCATTAACAACTGGAGAATATGGTGAACACCCAAAGAGATTTTTTGTTCACTTATTTATTTATTTTTTTAGGTCGTCTTAGGGCAAGAAAAAAACACAGTGTATTGCCATTACCACATTCTCTTGTATCTAAAATTCATCATTATCTCACTACATGCTGACAACACAAATACGCTAAATTAAACAAAAAAGATTTCCTTTCACTTAGAATTTTCACTTTCTACGTTTGAAAAATTACATACCTATGTTACTTGCTGCATACCTAAAAAGGTAAATTAAAGTAATATTAATTGGTTAATTACTCCTAAAATTTCTTCACCTTCAGAGACTGACTACTCCGAATCTCTTTTTACTCAGTAATGGATGGCTTTGGTTTTTCACTTGAACGTGACTTCTGTGACTTCAGCAATGTTAGGATCCAGCTACTTCTTAAAAGAATCTGAAAAAGAAGTAAAAACCATTCCCTGTTGGGTTGGTGCGTCATCCAGCTCCAGTGATGCGGAAAGGGCCTACACAAACACTCACCAGCAGGGCTACTGCTATTGTTTTGCCTTTTTCTAACAACTAGTTGATTCCTAAAGGTGAAAAGTGGCTCACTATTGTTTCAACAGTTTCCATCCACGTCACTCACTCCCATTCTGTAAGTTTGGATGCTGAAACTTTTGATGGTCAGGCTGCACAGGTAAAATCAAATGTGTCATAATTGCCCCCTGGCCAACCAACAATAATTGTAAGATGCCATTGATTAAAAACTCATCTTGAATTTAGTGATACTGATGAGGCCCAAAGGTGTGCATCTTGGAATTGCTGCAACATGGCTTTTGTTAAGCCACAGCTGGTGTCTCTTGAATCTGTCTTTGCCAGGAATCACGAAAAGTTCCTACCTATCGAAAATAGAAGTATTGTAATGAGCAAAGGATGCCAAGGTAGGCAATGACAGAGTAAGAGAACAGAAAACAGAACTGATGGTGACCCCCAACCTGCATGTCATCTCCGCAGTGAAGCCTCTACTCCCCTCCTCTTCTGACATGGGGGCAGAGGAGAAGGAGCCCTAGGTTAAGTTCTGTGACTTCCTAGCAGAAATACTAGGGAAAATTACTGAGCACCTCAGTTTCCTTACCTGTGAAATAGGTTTATCCTTCTTTGCCTTTCTGAGAGCTTGTGAAGGTTCAATAGGATTATATTTTAAGGGAGTTTTCTTTTTTCCTTTTGAACTATTTGTTCCTGTGGCAGATAGTGCTCCTGCTGTCTTTGTGTACTCTTTACTTTTTTCCTTTTGAATTATAAGTGCCTTGAGAACAAGAACTGCCTCAATCCACGATACTTTGTGTTTTGCTGGTGCCCAGAAAAGATTTTCTGAATTAATGAATTAAATATATCTCAGCAGGCAAAATAATGTTTATATATAATCACAGAATACTGTATGTGTCAAGGTCTCAATCAAAAATGTGGCCTCAAGGACAAGCCCCTCAGCACCGAAGCTGGTGGCTTTAAATCACGCACCTCTTTTGTGCTCTGGCTTGCCCTGTTCAGGCTACTAATTCTGATGCTTATTACTTGTCTCTGCTGTCTACTGTCCCTGACAGGGAATGTCAGTGTTTTCATGCCAGTTAGCTGCAGGAACGAAGCCCCCCCACCATGTGCTTCATGGGCACCAGACATCAGACATTAAGGACATTAGGAGATTTATGTGGGATGTGATCCTAGAGCCAAAGAGCACAGCCTGGGAGACTTTCACCTGGCAGGTTTTCCCATGCAGGTTGTGTTAGCTGTTAGGGTGATAAGAGCTTTATAATAATTTGTTTTAACTTGTAATTTAAAACATTGCTGGGTCTCCCTGGTGGCGCAGTGGTTAGGCGCTGTGCTGTGGAGCTGTTGGCAGCGGCAACACGAGTTCGATGCCCGGCCAGGGAGAATCCCACATGGTGCGGCAGACCTCCCCTGCCTCACCCGCTGCTCCCCTCAGCAGTGTATTTCCGTCCATCTGCCTGTTCTGCTCCCCACTCTGTCTCTGGTGAACCCTTTCGCCGCCCCATGCCTCTGGCCTGTACCCCAGCTTGTATGAATAAATAAATAAATCTTTAAAAAAAAAAAAACATTGCTGCCTGCTAGTAAATTTACAAGATAAGAAAAGTGGCAAAATGAATAAATTTTATGTTAAAATGTCTGTATATTGACTATAATCAGTTACTAGGTCTAGATTATGCAGTTACAGGACACAAATCAGTTAATTTTTTGTACCTAAAATAACAAATTTTAATTTTACAACAATTCATATTAAGAATTCCTTCTTTTAATAAGTCGATGTCAAATATATATTGAAGCCACTCAAGGAAGTAAAACTACTTTCCCTTAAAAAAGACCTAATAAACAATATGAATAGACTTATATCCTAAAGAAATTGAATAAAAATCAATAATCTTCCAAAACACAAAACATTGCCACCAAATTAATAACCTTCTAAAACTTAAGACACCTGGAGAAGTCCATCAAATATTTAAGGAAAAAACAATTCACCAATTTTCTTCAACCTCTTTCAGTAGGTAGAAACCAAGGAAAAGCCTCCTGACTGATTCTATGAGGCTAGCATTACCTTAAATATCAAAACCAATCAAAAACAGTACAAGAAAGAAAACTTAGGCCAACATCTCATAATATGGATGCAAAAATCCTCCACAAAATTTAGCAAATTGAACTCAACAATGTATAAAAAGAATTATAAATAATGTGGGTTATACTCCAAAAATTACATACCAAGTGGAACTTATCCTAGATATGTAAGGCTTGTTCACTATTTAATTAATAATAAGAATAAATAGTCTAATTAATAAGTTAATATAATCCATTATATCACATGATCATATCCATAGATGCAGAAAAAGTATTTGACAAATCCAACATTCACTCATGGTAAAAACTGTCAGTAAACTAGGAATAGAGGAGAACTCCCTCTATTTGATAAAGCGTATCTACATTATACCTGTAACTGACATACTTAATGGTGAGAAGCTGGAAGCTTTCCCACTAAGATCAAGTACAAGGCAAGCATGTTTTTCTCACTACTCCTTTTAAACTTCATACTGGGAGTCCTAAAAATGCAATAAGTCAAGGAAAGAGAATTAATGTTATACCAGGTGGGAAGGAAGAAACAAAACTGTCTTTGTGCATATGACATTATTTTCTATGTAGAAAGTCTAAAAGAATCAACAGCAATAAAATTGCCTGGAACCAGTAAATGATGATGGTAAGATTGAATGATACAAGGTTAATCTAAAAAAACTCAACTGATTTCCTATATAACAGCAATAAACAAGTGAAATTTGAAATTAAAACAATACCATTCACATTAGTATCCCTCAAAACAAAATACTTATGCATAAGTCAAACAAAATATGAATAAGATCTGCTAGAGGAAAGCTAAAAGTAATTAAATAAAATGTAGAAATATTCTATGTCAAGATTTCAGGGCCTCCCCGGTGGCGCAGCGGTTGGGTGCTGCGCTGTGGAGCTGTCGGCAGCGGCTGATGCAAGTTCGGCGCCCGACCGGGGAGATTCCCACATGGTGTGGCAGACCTTTCCTGCCGCGCCCGCTGCTCCCCTCAGCAGTGTATTTCTGTCCATCTGCCTGTTCTACTCCCCACTCTGTCTCTGGTGAACCTTCTCGCCGCCCCATGCCTCTGGCCTGTACCCCAGCTTGTATGCATGACTTCAGGTTTTCCCAACTTGCTGTCGAATGCTCTACCACTGAGCTACACCACCTCGGCTTTTCCCAACTTGATTTATAGATTCAATGTGATCACAATCAAATCCAAGCAAGTTACTTTGTGGATATCCACAAACTATTTCTAAAATTTAAATGGAGTGTCAAAGACCCAGAGTAGCCATCACAATATTGAAGGGGAGAGCAAAGTTGGACTCCAGGACTTATTGTAAGTGTGCAATAATCAAGACATGTATTGGTGAAGGGATAGATAAATAATTTATAGAACAGAATGGAGAGCCGAGAAATAAACTCACATAAATACAGACAACTGATCTTTGACAAAGGAGGACAGGCTATACAATGGAGCTAAGATAATCTCTTCAGCAAATGCTCCTGAACTACTGGACATCCACATGTAAAAAGTGAATATACACACAGACCTTATACCTTTCACAAAAGTTAACTCAAAATGTATCATACACCTAAATGGACACAAAAACATTAATTTGAAAGGAAATCTGCATCCCCATGTTTATTGTAGCACTATTTAAAATAGCTAAGATATGGAAACAACCTAAAGGCCCAAAACGGATGAATGGATCAAGAAGATGTGATGTATATACACAATGGAATACTATTCAGCAATCAAAAAATATAAACTCAATCCATTCTCAGCAACATGGATGGAGCTAGAAGGAATTATGCTGAGTGAAATAAGAAGGAAAAAGAAAAGTATCAGATGTTTTAACTTATAGGAGGAATATAGGGAAGCTTAATAAAGGGTCAAAAAAAAAAGTCAAAACTTGCTGGCAAACCATAGATCTGAGGCATACAGCAGGGAAGGGGGAGAGGGAGGGGTCAAAACAGGGAAGGGAAGAGCACAATGGACTGGTGATTGTTCACAGGTGCTATGATGGTGAGAGATTTATGGGGACTACACCTGAGGGAGAAATCAAATATTGTACAAAATGAACAAAACAATGTAAGAAAGTAAAAAGGTTATAAAAAAAAAAAGAAAGAAATAGGGCCTCCTGGGTGGCCCAACGGGTTAAGTCTCAGCACTATGAAGCTATCAGCAGCCACTGCAGCACAAGTTCAATCCCCGGCCAGGGAGCTTCCCACATGGCGCAGCAGACCTCTCCTGCTTCACCCGCTGCTCCCCTCAGCAGTGTATTTCAGTCAACCTGCCTGTTCTACTCCCTACTCTGTCTCTGGTGAATCCTCTCACCACCCCACACTTCTGGCCTACACCCCAGTTCTTGTATGCATAAATAACTCAATCTTAAAAAAAATTATCCCATAACCCAAGACAGAAATAAAAAGTTATAATAATAAGGAACCTAAGTGCTAGTTTCTACAGATAGTTCACATTTCATGTACTTTTATTATTTTTCAATAAACTAATTTGTTAAGTTTAAAAAAATAGAAATCCACAGCTTAAAAAAGAAAAAGAAAATACACCAAGAGTGAGCCTTAAATTAAACTATGAACTTTGTGTGATAGTGATGTGTCAATGTAGGTGAATTAGCTGTAAAAAATGTGCCACTTTTGAAGGGTGTGTTGATAGTGAGGAAGGCTGTGTTTGGGGTAGAAGGCAGTTGGTAGATGGGAAATATTTGTGCCTTCAATTCCATTTTGCTAAAAATGATTCCTAAAAATGCTGTAAAAATAAAGAATATTTTTTAAATAGAAGCAGAATATGACTTTGAAAGTCATTTGTGATCTAGGAACTTATCCAGTATTCAACCTGATGTCTTTATATCTAAAAATGTGTGGTCCTAAGAGATTGTAAGTATCTGAAAGAAGGAACCATAACATTAATGTTAAAAAGGTTTGATCTGGGCCTCCCTGGTGGCACAGTGGTTAAGCGCTGCGCTGTAGAGTTGTCAGCAGCGGCGACGAGAGTTCGATGCCTGGCCAGGGAGATTCCCACATGGCGTGGCATACCTCTCCTGCCTCTCCCGCTGCTCCCCTCAGCAGTGTATTTCTGTCAATCTGCCTGTTCTGCTCCCCACTCTGTCTCTGGTGAACCCTCTCGCCACCCCACGCCTCTGGCCTGTACCCCAGCTTGTATCCATAAATAAATAAATCTTTAAAAAAAAAAAAGCTTTGATCATAGAAAAAAAATAACAATCTCCCTATGTAATTAAAAAAAAAAAAGCAGTGTCCTATCAATATGTAACCTTGGTTGCATTGCAGACTTTGGTCGGTCCTTGGAAGTCTTAGCTAATATGTAAAGATAATTGCAATGATATCACAGTAAATTATTCTTGGTGTTACATAATCACTGAGGTCAGGGAAGGACCTTTGTCTTTGTAGAAATCTCCAAATTCCAGGTGAGGATACCTCAGTCACCTCCCCAAGTCCTGGAGGGGACATGTGGTCCCTTAATATTAAATCATCTTTCATTCTAGGAGGATTAACTATCAAACTGTTTAGGATAATCAAAGCCATGTTAATGCTTTTATGTTAAAGAATCTTTACTTTTTTCCTATTTTACCTATTTATATTTAATAAAATTTGACCTATTGGAGTATGAAATCAATTTTGTCAGTCCACTTTCAATTGTGTAATTAAATAAGTTATTTAAGCTTTTGTTTCAAAACTGAAATCTTACTAAGTTTGTAGAAAATAGCAGTCATTTAAGAAAACGAAGGTGACTGTATTTGTGACTTCCATTATTTGTATCATGTAGGTTATTTAGAGCACTTGAGAAATTTGTTTGTTAAATTAGAAAATGGGAGTAACTAAATGTGCAGAAAGGATTCAGTACAGTAGGTCTGAGATTGCTATACTCACAAAGGCCTACTGTCGAGATTGGTCTTTGGTTGGCATCTGGAAAGTCATTTCACATAGTATTACCAGTCAAAAAGTACTTGATAAAGGCCCACTATGCAAACAATGTGGCTTCTGTTTAATGTTTCTACTTACCTTCTAGGAGTATGGAAATTTGGTGAGTGCTAAGTAGGACATGCCTACTGTACCCAACCCTGAAAAAAACCTTGGAATCTTAGAGCTTCCCTGGTGGCACAGGGGTTAAAGTCTCAGCACTATCAAGCTATCACTAGCCACTTTGGCATGAGTTTGATCCCTTGCCAGGGAGCTAACCCACTTGGTAAGTGAGACCTCTCCTGCCTCACCCGCTGCTCCAATCAGCAGTGTATTTCTGTAGATCTGCCTGTTCTGCGCCCCCACTCTGTCTCTTGTGAATCCTCTTACCCGCCCCCAACCTCTGGCCTACACCCCAGTTCTTGTATGCATAAATAAAGTAAAAATATTTTTTTTTTAAACAGAACAAAAATCCCTTGGAATCTTAGTCTCTAGTGGACTTTCCTGGGCCAAAATATATTCATGTTGTTGAAATTTCTTTGCTGGACAAGAATGTGATATTTGTCACCCCTTGTGGGAGGGAGAGAGTCTAAGGAACCCTGAGGCTGGCTTGTTCTGCCTTTGTCTTCCACTTGTGATCCAGCTGTGTATCTATATTACACTGTCTTAACTATGACTAGAACTGTTTGCTGAGTTCTTTAAACCTTTCCAGTGAATCACTGGATGTGGGGGTAGTATAGGAAATTCCAGACACACTAAAGAAATTAAATATTTTTCTTCCACATACAGCTTAAAGTTTGGAAATATATAATTAACTAAGTTCACAAATTGATCAAACATTATTGAATAATCTTTCAGAAGTAAATAATAAAATTTGTTAGACTTATAAATAATGCAGTAACATATGCAAACTGAATTTATAGCATTAAGAAAAATTGTAGTCTTGGCTTGGTAACTTTAATCATCAAATATTAATTTCTAAGTCCCAAGCAAATTTTGGTTAGGCTTATTAACCCTCAAAAATGTTCCTCAAGGGCCTCCCTGGTGGCGCAGTGGTTAGGCGCTGTGTTGTGGTGCTGCCGGCAGCAGATGCAAGTTCGACACCCAGTCGGGGAGATTCCCACATGGCTCAGTAGACCTCTCCTGCCTCACCCCTGCTCCCCTCAGCAGTGTATTTCAGGCAATATGCCTGTTCTTCTCCCCACTCTGTCTCTGGTGAACCCTCTCACCGCCTCACACCCTCTGGTCTGTATCCCAACTTGTATGTATAAATAAATAAATCTTTAAAAAAAATGTTCCTCAAGTGGATCTAAAAAGCTCAAATTTAATATATCTCAGCCTACAGCAGGTTGTTTGACCTCCTAGTCTCAGTGACTGAAGGGCATTTGTTCAAATCTAACACAGTTTGCTGTCATTAAGAGTTCAGTTAACAAGAAGGAGCCTATCACCCAGCTCTGTTTGTCCTATTTGATCAATACACCATATCGCATCATCTTACAGAGTCTACTTCTGATGGTGATATTAGATTGTGGTCCTGTAAAGCATCTGTGGAGAAGGAGTTCATTTACAGTTGGTAACTCTAAAGTGTTAGAGACTCAGGAAAAATTTAATAAAAATTATCCTTCTAATATTCACTCATGCCCTTGACAGATTTCTTCTTGGATAATTAAGAGTATGGCAGAGATCTCTAGTAGAGCAGTCATGCCTAAAACCTACCTATGATGCATTAAAAACAAAACAAAACACTGCTTTGAAAACTAGCATAGGGCCTGGCATTTAGTAAACCTAGTACATATTTGTTGAATGAATGGGGAAACTAATGATTTAGTTGAGAGAATAAACTGTAAACATCTCAAAGTGAAGTAATAATATGAGGTGGTTTGAGAAAGGCAGTACATGCTAAGTTGCCAAATGAATGAAAGGGAGACTAAGGTTAAGAGCTCAGGGGAAACCACTGAAGCCTGGATGGTTCAGGAAGGCATCATGGAGAAAGTTGTTCTTAAAAAGTTTTGGTCATACTGGATCAAGAAGATCTGGTACATATACACAATGGAATACTATTCAGCAATCAAAAAAGATAAACACATGCAATTTGCAGGAACATGGATGGAGCTTGAAGGGATCATGCTAAGCAAAGTAAGACAGAAAGAAAGACAAAAATATTGAATGGTTTCACTTATAGCAGGAATATAGGGGAACCAATGAGAGAGAGACATTTAGTGAGTGAGGGGGAGGATAAGGACTCAAAATGGGAGAAGAGAGCACAAGGGACTATGGTGATGGTCACGGGTGAATCGGTGGTGAATCGGTGGTGGGTAATCTATGGGGAATACACAATAATGTAAAAGACATAAATAATAAAATACAAAAAAAAGTTTCAGTCTTAAAAAAAATATGTTGGAATTTAAGATAGAGTAGGGAAAGGCAAGAGAAACAAGAATGTGAGCAAAGGGACGGAAGTGAGAAAATAAGCATGATTTGAGATGCACGTTGACCCTCTAGCATAATTGCAGCCTACCTCCTGATAGAAGAATGGGAAAAGGTCTCTTAGCACCAGGTTTTTCAGGCTCAGTAGTTTGAATCTGACATTTTTAGAAGGAAGATTAATGTGAATGATTTTTCAGTAGCAATGAGAAGAGCTTTCTGGTTCAAAATAAAGATTATACTGGAGACAGGTTGTAGGATGGTTTAAGTTACACTAGAATGAGTTTTGTTGGTAGAGAATAGACAAAAGACAGCCAGATATGACGTAATAAGGGGTTAAATTAAGCTAAGGTCAAAGGTTATTGGCAGAGACTTAACTTAAACATCGTAAAGGAAGAAGTGATGGGTCTGATGACCACCTATGAAGGAAAGATAAGAGTATTCATAAGAGTGAAAGAGGAAGGTACATTTTCAGAATGAAATATACACCGGTAGGTTGTTTATATTTTTAGTTTTTTTTTTTTAATATACCGAATGAGTAGCAATCAGTATTAATACAGAAAGGTAGTGTAAGGAGAAAAGTTTAGATTCCTATGTTTTAAGAGGGAAAAGAACTTTTGCAAATTAAGGCATAGGGGAACACATACCCTAGTAGGAAAATGGCATAATTAGGTTTTTCCCCCTACTAAGGTAGGAAATTAACCTGTCTTGCAAAGGCCAATTATACAGTCTAGAATAAAAAGAGAAATGTGGAAACACATAATGTTATAATGAAATGTAAAAATTAAGGAATGGGAGAAAAAAGAGTAAGGTGGACCTGGGCCCAGGCGAAATGCTGCCTGCCTTGCCTCTACTACTGCTTGGGTGGGCAGCTGGAGAGGACAAGAGAAGGGGCAGGGGAAATCCTGCTCAATAGATATTTTGAAAAAAAAATTGTGCTTGTTGTTTAGTTCTTTATTATCCAATATTACCAAGCTATAAAGCTGGGACAGTTACAGATTTTCTCTAAATTTGAAAAATTATGAGCCTTTTGTTTGTTTTTGCCCTGTGCTAAAGTTAAACCACACCTTTTACTTTTTCCATTGTTATATAATAAAATAGATACAAAACTATATAAATATCTCTCTGGCTTTTTCTTGAAGGAAACCAAATTGAATACTAAGTAAATTGACATTAGTATGTATTGTAAGAAAGGCCTCGATATTGATTGGTTGTGCTGGCTATGAAAAGAAGAAATGGCATAGAAAGTTCAGCTAGTAGTATAGTCCTAATGCTAGCTATTTATTTATTTATTTTTGTTTTCCTCCAAGGCATTTATTAACCTCAGGTTGTAGCCTTAGGAGACAGTTTTTTTCAGGGATTAGTTCATGTGGTTATTTATTTTTTTAAGATTTATTTTATTTATTTATACATACAAGAGCTGGGGTGTAGGCCAGAGGTACAGGGAGTGAGAGGAATCACCAGAGACAGAGTGGGAAACAGAACAGGTGGATTTACCAAAATACATTGCTGATGGGAGCAGCGGGTGAGGCAGGAGAGGTCATGTGGGTTAGCTCCCTGGCTGGGGATTGAACTTGTGCTGCAGTGACTGCAGATAGCTTCATAGTGCTGAGGCTTAATCCCTTGTGCCACTACGGAGGCCCTAATGCTGGTTATGCTGTGAACTCTAGACTGGACTTGGGGAGGGTCTGGCAAGTGTCTTAGAAAAATAATTTCTAAACCGACCTGAAGGATAAAGTTAGCTAAAGAAAGGATATAGGAGAATTATAACAAAGAGAGGGAATTGACTGTAGAGGGAAATCAAGTGATAATGTTACTATAATAGGCCTGGGTTCTGCTACCTGTCACTATGAAGAAGCCAATAAGCAGAGACAGGAGTTGATTCTAAAAGTGCTTTCATTTTTCAGCTCACTGTCCATTGATCTGAGAGAATGGAGGGACCATTCTGCTATCTCATCTTGAACTAGCTGTTTTATACTGAGTTTGACAAAAACAGTCATAAGTGAATTGGTTCATCACAACAGCCTGTTATAATTGAATCAGTTTATCAGGGCAACCTGCCATCGTTGATGTTCTTGGTATTCATCATGTTCAGCCCCCAGAGTTTATTAGCTTCCCATTATTATCTTGGCTTGCTTGGCTAATTTCTGATGGTGTCAATGTCTGGCACTCATTCGGCATCATTGAGACAGGGATCTCAGTTCAAAAGGAGAGTTTTAGGGCCTCCCTGGTGGTGCAGGAGTTAAAGTCTCAGCACTGTCAAGCTATTGCCAGCCACTGTGTCATGAGTTCGACCCCCAGGCAGGCAGCTAACCCACATGGCACAGCAGACCTCTCCTGTCTCTCCTGCTGCTCCCCTCAGCAGTGTATATCAGTCAATCTGTCAGTTCTGCTCCCCACTCTGTCTCTGATGAATCCTCTCCCCCCCACATCTCTGTATACACCCCAATTCTTTTTTTTTTTTAGATTTATTTTTTATTTATGCATACAAGCTGGGGTACAGGCCAGAGGCGTGGGGCGGCGAGAGGGATCACCAGAGATGGAGCGGGTAGCAGAACAGGCAGATCAGAAATACACTGCTGAGGGGAGCAGCGGGCAAGGCAGGAGAGGTCTGCCACACCATGTGGGATTCTCCCCGGCTGGGCGTCGAACTCGCGTCGCCGCTGCCAACAGCTCCACAGCACAGCGCTTAACCGCTGCGCCACCGGGGAGACCCGATTCTTGTATGTGTAAATAAAAAGAAATCTAAAAAAGAAACCCAAGAGTTTTAGTTTAAAGAAAACAGATTATTAGCATATATTGTGTACATGCAGCCTGTGCGCTGTGTGTATGTGCAGATTCCTACACTAGGTATGGTGGCCTTCCCTGCCTCCATAGCTGCTAAAAATAAGAAGTGTGTCAGTATGGTATGACTAAAAATGATTCAAAGAGTTTGAGGCATAGAGCTAAATAAAGGCCAACCCAGACAGGTAAGTGGAAACAGTTTCCAAGTGCTAATTCACCAATGGGACTGGATTTCATGACAAGAGCCGCTAGAGTGAAAAAATTCATTAATATACCTGTTGTCAAATGAACCAAGCAAGGAAGCTGCTAACTGAGCTGGCTCCAATGACATGCAGATCCAAATCAGAATCTGTCAATGCCTCACAGTCACGTAGGCTTTATAAAGGGAAAGTGGGAAAACAAAGAAAAGAAATTATTTGATTGGCTCTAGCTTCAAACCTAAGATCTGAACCTTGGCTGTACCCAATAAGCCTGGAGAGCAAGCAGCCCTTAGCTTGTGTGTATTACATGCATATGGACCAGCTGGTATGTTACTGGCATTTTTGGAAGACTTTTCCATTAGAATTGCCCAATTACAGCTTTGGTAGGTATGATTCAGGAAGAAGGACAGGATCTTAAGTTCTCTGCCAGTTGAAGTCAAAGGAAACAAGACTTCAGGAATTTGGGGGCCATTTCCTAGTGTGTCCCTGCTGGTTGAAGTGCTGCAGGAAAGGGTGAACAGCTCCTGGCCAAGAAAGCAAAGCCAAAACAAAGAATTGGCAATACTTTTAAGAAATTGAGTAACATTGTTCAGAGCAGCCCGACCTTCCTTTTTGTAGGATTCACAAACATACTTTGTATTTAACCGACAAAAATTGTAATAGTTTATGACCTGCATTTCAAGCCAATTTCCACACAGAACACACCACTCTAACTAGGAAATCAGTTATTGCCATAAATGTCCTACTTCCCATGGCCAGTACAATCACTTAATCCTTCTCTGATGGAGAGAATAATTGATCCCCTTTCACTGAAAGTAGTCAAAGTCCCTTATTCCTTCAAAGCACTGCCAACTATTTCCCTTTCTTTATAGACAACAGAACAAATAGAATAAAATGGAACTTTCTAGCTCTGCTAGGTGGGCCCACTGATCCAGAACCTAAACTCCAAACCTGAAGATGTGCAAGACTTTTACACACATGGCAACTGTGGGTCAGCAACTTTATGCCCATTTGGTTTTTTTTTCCTTTTTATTTATTTTTTATTCATATCTTTTACATTATTGTGTCTTCCCCATAGGTTACCCATCACCGATTCACCCGTGCACCGTCACCATAGTCCCTTGTTATTGACCACTCACAGCAAAGCCAGTCTCTGTGCCCAAATGGTACACTAAGCAAATATAGTCAGTGTTTACTGACTGTTATTCTTGCAACAGGGGATTGTCTTACTCAAGTTCTTTACAAGTGGAACATGTTAGTTGTTAGTTTTTTTAGTATAAACAAAGTTTTTTCCTACTTGATGAGAACTAGAGAAAAAGATTTTGTCAGTTGAGCAAAAGTGAATAATTCTATTTAGAGGGTTACCTTCTCTTTCCACCTTTGACTCAGCTGCTGCTGCTTTAAGATTTTCTGGTACAGAAAATAAGAGTATCTTTGTATAATCTGTGAAAAGTAATCTCGTGCCAGTGGGCTCAAAATTAGATCAAAATTTTAGTTACTCTTGTTCTTTCTCAAGTGTAAAGAAAACCTAGTTTTTGGGTATAGCTTTCAACTTGCTTTGGAGTGCCAATATTGGAATGCTCTAATGAAATCCTTTTGAAGAATTAGGCCTGCAATTTTCTAGCTGTGATTTTCTTTGGAAACCAGTCAGCTAGCCCAGCCCCGGATCACTGATGACAGTTGCTAGGATCCGGTTGTCATTAACAGTTTATAAAACCAAAAAAAGAACAGCCGAGTACTTCCTTTCTCTGATATTCCCATCTTTTTACCTCCTCCTCAATTCCATCCCACTTTCTGTTCTCACCTCTCCAGCTCCTGCATAATCTGTAATACAATCTTTTGACTCACGTTCAGTGTTTTCATTGGTTATAAAAGTGATCTTATTGTATTTGTACTTTCCTGAACACCAGTTTCATTAAAGTTACATTTAAATGGAAAGCTACCCTCCTAGGGTACGAAATTTTGATGGGAATGAAACAGAAAAGGGGAACTAAGGTGGTTTTTGGTTACTAAACTATTGAAACACATTCATGTATACATATAATCTCTTAAATTTGTTGGTAAGTCATGAATGGACATCTTCCATTTCCTTTTCCTATCCTGCCAAGTGGACCTGATCCAGAATCTAAATTCCAAACCTGAAGGTGTGCCCATTGGCAGCTGTCGATAAGACCCTTTGAGCTAAACATGATAGTACTGCACTTGTATTGTCTTCTAAGATCTAGTTTCAAATGTGCTAAATTTTAAATAGTCTGAGGAGCTTTTAAAAGCCCCAAGTCCGCTGCTTCTTAACCCTTAATGTGGCTATGAACCACTGAAGAGGTTGACGAAAGTGCAGATTTTGACTGTGGATCTGGGATGGAGCACAAGACTGTATTTCTAACCTACTCCCAGGTTAAGTATGCTGCTTCTGACTCTTCCTTGAGAAGCAAGGGGGAGATTAAATAAAAGGTCTGTTGATAGATCAAACTCAGGTCCCTATCACAGTTACCTGGAGAATTTGGGAAAAACAAAGAACTCCACCCATTACTGTGTTAAGGAACTCAGGCCTCTGTGTTTCTTACTAGCTCCCAGGCGATTCTGGTATACATCAAGATACAAGGACCACTGGGCTAGACGGTGGGTCCTCCCCCCTCCTTGCCCCAGCCCCCCCATTGAGGCTTTCTTGTTTTCGCTCCCATTTCCTTTTCTGTATCTTCTGAAATCCTAGAATATACATACCAGAAGAAGTGAACAAGTTAAAAGAATGGAGTCTTAATGGAGTCTAACACTGGGTATACCAAAAAAAGGGGGGGCAGGAAGAAAAGTCCATATGACATATATTTCCTACCTTGAAACTCAGTACAGGATTTTGGGACCAACATGAGGACGGCTGACATTTCATTTGCAAAATCTCAGTTCGGCACATTGTGCAATAAACTTTATGTCCTTCAATTTTCATAGTCTTGCACCTCCTCACCCTGAACCTTGGATATGATATTTCTGCACATTTTAAGATGATTCTACTTAAACTAGTGTCACCAAATAGCATTATTTAAGTATGTCTAAAGAGATTATCTTATTTTGTCATAATATCCCATGTTCTACCCTCTTTTAGACCCCATACTTGTGGAATATTAAGAAACTCTATTTCCCCTCACTCTCTTGGCATAATGGATTTTATAAACTATTGATTTCCTTGTTTTTTTTTTAATAGTAATAGTAATCACTAACATTTATTGTGTATTGACTAAGTGTTGGACACTTTTCTAAATACTAATGCAGTTTCTTTTGTCCTCCCAGTAATGTAGGCAATATTTATCCCCTTTTTTGCCAAATGAGGAAATCAAGAATTTGGCCAAGATGGCACACTGGGATGGAGTAGAACTGGTATCTGGAGCCAGGCAGACGTAGCTACTTGATTACTATGTAATACAGGTTCTGCTGGTGGGGTCTACATGTGCATGTCTCTTCGTGAAGTGATTATACATTTTCCTTTCTCTTTTAACAGACTGGAATTTTTGGAGCAGTTTTAGGTTCACAGCAAAATTGACAGAGAGTACAGAGAGTTCCGACATGCCCTCTCCCCCCACACAAACAAAGCTTCTCCCATCATCACCATACCCCTTCAAAGTGGCACATTTCTTAGTAATTGATAAACATACTTGGACACATTATCAACCATAGCACATAGTTTACTTTAAGTAAACTTACTCTTTCTATGGATTTTAACAAATGTATGGTGGAGCCACCATTATGGTATCATACAGGATAGTTTCACTGTTTCAAGATTTCCTCTGTGCTTCATCTGTTCATCCCCTCTGCTCCCTTATACCCTCCTACCTGGAAACCACTGATATTTTAACTGTTTATGGTATTTTACTTTCCTGAGCATCATATCATTAGAATCATAGTGTATGTGGCTTTCCATATTGACTGACATTGACTTCTTGCACTTGGTAATATGATTTAGGTTTCCTCTATTTCTTCTCATGGCTTGATAACTCATTTCATCTTAAAACTGACTAACATTGCTTTGTTTGGAAGTGTCATTGTTTATTCATTCACCTACTAATAATAAACACCTACTGATAGACACCGTGGCTTCCTAGTTCATATATTTTTAATTCTGATATTCCATTGTCTGAATGTACCACCATCTGTTTATTCATTTACCTACTGAAGGACATCTTGGTTGTATCCAAATTTTGGCAATTGTGCATAAAGCTACTATAAGCATCCACCGAGGGCCTCACAAAAACCAAACCAGTGGGATAGCGGGAGACCCTGTGACTCCTCGTCACCTGTGACTCCTCGTAGACAAGGCTGTTATTTACAGAAGAGACTGTGATATTTGAAACACCTGCCTTACTTCTACCCAGAGCCAAAATGGAGACGATTGAATGCTCTCCCTAGCCAGAGTTTAAGTACCTGGATATTAAGAACAGGAGCAAGCATCTTAGAGTAAAGTTCTATACTTGAAAACAAAGAGATCAACTCTCACCTAAGGCCCTTGAGTTTGAATAAAATAGTTATAGTTTATTTTGCCTTTACCTGCCTAATGTCCTGTGAGCTGCCTATGCTTTTGTGGTGTTATGGACTGAATGTTTGTGTCCCCAACCAAATTCATATGTTGAAATCCTAACTCATAAGTGATGGTATTAAGAGTGTGACCTTGTGTAGGTCACCAGGTCATGGGGGTGGAGCACTCATGAATGAAGTTAGTCTGAGACAGCGAGAGTTTGCATTCCACAGTCCTATTACTAGGTCTTAATTCTGTCGGGAGCCTCTGCCCATGGGGTGGATTCCGTGTTTCACATAATCCCTCCCAGACCTGCGTTTTATGTGAGACAGCTGTTGGGATTATAGTTGGGTATTTCTTGTTCCCCACTCTGGTCTTGTCATTTAGGCTTTGATAAACACCCATAGATTAGCCTTTGATAAACACCCATAGATTGCCTTCAAGAGAAACAGTTTCTCTTGAAGGCAAGTTTTGGGAAGAACCATACTCTGGTGTTTTTTAAAAAATGATTTATTTTCCTGATGCATGCCCAAGGGGATTTTTCTCTGATCTTTCCTGTGGAAACCTAGTAGAACTCCAGCAGGCAAAACCCACAAAATTGAGAGGAACCCCTTGAAAAATTTAACTCATAGACCTCTCCACTCTCTGCCTACAGTAATTCATCAATTGTAATTCAGGTTTTCCTGAATACTGGTTTTCCTCAGGTTTTTGTTTATGGATTTCTGCTTCATTAAACTCTGATTCTCTATTTGACTAACTATTGGGAAAAGAGTTTGCCCTATGTACTTACTCTCTGACAGATCTAACAAAAGCCATTGATTTTTCAATTTGTTCAGATCATGTTATTTCACTGCAGTGACTTCTAAAGTCCTATGTGCCTGACTGTAAATTGGAAGTCTGCTTGAATGGTTTAAAATGTCAATTTATGTCCTCAATCACATGGCAAACTCATTTTGTGTTTTTATGTTGGACTTACTTGTTAAATGACTAATTGCTGCTCAAGTTGCAGAACTAGGTACTGAGACAAGGTAAAACTGGTCAAGAGGTGAATCCTCGCCTGTGAGGGTCCACAAACCGGATCTTTTCAGTGTACTTGTGCTGATGGAGCTCATAGTTGCAAGGTCAAAATAATTAAATTCTGGAAAAACTGAAGTATGAATTAGAATGATAATTAATTGATTTTCTTATGGGACATTCCTTGTGTCCATGAGATTCTCAAGCCTCCTGCATAAGCACTTCAAGATGTCAGAGTAAAGAAAAATAGATAAGTTAGGAATTTTTTCATCCCATTTAATGGAAAATGCTTGTGTGAGTTGTCTCCACCCATAACAGAGAAAAACTTGTTTAGGACTAGAAATTTCATACTGCCCTAATCCAGTGTTACAAATGTGGTTAAATATCCTCAAACAATCATAATTTTGATTAATAATAGAGACACCATTAATGGGGTGTTTTTTTTTTTCTATGCAAGGAGCTATCCTAGGCATTTAATCCTTACAAAATCTTCAGAGGTAAAGTTAATTACACTTTATTAGGTAGGAAGGTTAAATGATTCAGTCAAGGTCACCCACTCAATAAAACCCAGAGGCAGGATTTAAATACAGAACTCTCTGAGCCAACCTATATGGACTCTCAAAAATTCTTGGACTATCTTCTTTTTAAATTTCTATATAGACCAAATCTCGTGTTATCACATTCTTTATTCTGATAGGTTATCATAAAATTAGTTATAAATAATTCCATTTTAACTTTGACCTGTTAATAATGGCCATTATGAAATTTTTTCTGTGAGATTTTATAACCTTTAAATAGCCAAGAAGTGTAAAGATTATCGAGATAGATACTTAGGTACCTGCCATTAGAATTTTAAAACATCAGCATCACAATTTATTCTCTCCAAAAAGATCTTTTATTTTTTCAGTTTTTTTTAAACCGATGCCTTGATGTCAGGCTTTACCGAGTATCTCTGCAGTGTGCACAGTCTTTCCTTCCATTGCTGCTTCATAGTCTTCACTTTATTCTCTAGCTGTTGAGCCAGCGTATCCCATACTTCATCTCAGGCCACAGATCCAGTAGCCTGTACTTTTGCCCTTGTAAAATTTTCTGAGTCTGGTTACTGATGGTGAGAACACAAGCTCTGGGAGCGTGGATATTGCCCCGACTGTCAGGACAGCTGCGTGCTTCTGGGACAGCCCTACTTTCAGGTCTCCCAACTATTTCAGCAGCTCCTCTCTCTTGCCACAAAGGACTAGGCCCTTCATTATTGGCCCATGGCTATATGAGCTGCCTGTTCTGAGGGAAAGAGCAAGATTATCTTAAAATATACATCAGTCACTTTTCTTCTCAAAACTGCAAGTGAACCACTAGGCCTTATGCTCTGCTCCCCCTTAGCCTCTCCCCATCTTTGCCCATTCACCTTTGCCTGACTCCTACCCTGGCTGCATTCAGCTTGCTATGCCCGGAAGGTGCCAAGCACTTCCCTTCTCAGAGCTTTTGCGCCTATCACTCTCTCAGTCCACACCACACCATTCTGACCTCAGCATGCTAATTAGGATTAAGTTTAGTTGTAAGGCAGTGGGACATTTAGTATAGATGTTTATTTATTTCTCACCTTCAAGAAGTACAGAGTTAAGCATTTCACAGGTAGTCTGACAATCCCGTGGTTTCTGGAACCTACAGTTCTTCTATCTTGTTTCCATTCCCAAAGTCATCTCACGGTCCAAAGTAGCTCACAAGAACTCCTGTGGATTCCAGCCAGCAGGAAAGAGGAAGAGGGAAGGGAACACTTTCCATGAAATGTTGTCTAATGGGGGAAATGGAATACCTGATTTGAAGTTAGACTTTTGCTGTCCAAAATCCCATCTACTTCATGAGAATCTTAGAGGATAATAATTAGGTATTCTTTTAAACTGAACTTGTTGCTAATCACCCTACTAGTAAAAATACAGTTAAACTTGATCTTTATGCCACTTGTGGCTCAGAGAAGTTGAGATTCTTTGTTTTAGCAGAAGTCACTTCTACAAATTAAAAGTAAATGTACAACTCCAATATATAAATATTTATATATTTATTTATATGTTAAATTTTATAACACTATCTATTAGGAAGTTTGTCATTGAAAACTGTTCTTGATGAGCACAAAAATGCTTTGAAAAAGGTTTATCATGTTTATTTCTCATTGGCTTAATTTACAGTATTCAGGAGAAAAACTGATTTATAAACTAGTAGCTGGAAGTGGTTTCAGGTTTTTGTATTGTTTTGTTCATCTTACAATTTTATGATTTTTTTTCTGATAAACAGAGATGACAAGAGATTTATCCTGGTGTACATGTAAAAATAACTTAACACATAGTTGCAATATATTAAACCGTGGTATATTCAGTATAATATGGGAGAAGACATAAATGTTTTTGTACACTTTCTGTTTATTGTTTATTGGCTTTTTAAAAAATTACTTCATTGAAATTCAATATAACCAAATGAATTTTAGTAGATTTATAGAGTTGTGTAAACATTACTATCCACTTTTAGAATCTATCAGTTCTACAAATTTCCTGCAAACCTGTGTTTACTAGTGCCAATTGTACCGCCTGTTCCTCCTTCCCCTTATTTCCTGACCTTCCAGCTGAACTTCCTGACCTTACCTGGAAGCTGATTAGGTTTTGTGTAAAAACATTCATGGTCTATGTTCCTGTAAAAAACATCTGAAGCAGCTATATAAAACTTGTGTGGAAAGATAAATAAGGAAAGTGATTTTGTTATTAAGAGACTCGCAAGTTGATTATGCACTGTGTAATAACATATAAGGTATTGAAGTGTGTTACATGTTGAGCTGGATTTTCCTATGGTATCAGAGGACAATTCTAATGTCCCAGGTTTTCACTGTATAGAACTATCTTATTAATGGGCAAGATGTGAATTCATTCTCTATGGCCTTGGACGCCACTACAATTCCCAACAAAACAGAGCATACTTGCCACTTCGGATACTTAAAATCCATGTTAACGGATTCATACACAGAATCTGTGTGTAGTAAAGCGAATGCTGTCTTTCACAAACTCTAATATTGTTCTGTTTCTGCAAGAACACTGTTGCTGGGGCCTCCCCGGTGGCACAGCGGTTGAGCGCTGCGCTGTGGAGCTGCCGGCAGCGGCGACGCGAGTTCGACGCCCGGCCGGGGAGAATCCCACATGGTGGGGCAGACCTCTCCTGCCTCACCCGCTGCTCCCCTCAGCAGTGTGTTTCTGATCTGCCTGTTCTGCTCCCCGCTCTGTCTCTAGTGAACCTTCTCTCCGTCCCACACCTCTGGCCTGTACCCCAGCTTGTATGTAAAAAAAAAAAAAAATTAAAAAAAATTAAAAAAAAAAAGAGCACTGTTGCTCTTACAATACTGCTGCAAAATTTGAACTGTTTGTCTCTTAGTACAAAGGCAAAACTATGTAGAACTTTCCTGTACTTGTTTTCAGTAGATTGACTCCATGGGGTTTAAAACTCCCCTTTTCTGCAACTGACAAGATGACAATGGTCTTTTGAAATAATACTCATGAGACCCAATGAGTCAACTAAGAAGCCTGGAACAGGCCCTGGGGAAAGTAGCAGACTTCACTGATGAAGGTGTCTGGTTGCCAGGGACAGATGGTTACCACTGTCAGAATGTGTTAAGGTCCACTCCTACGGTGAATTGGAAGGAAGTGGTATATATTTTTTATTTCTTTTTAAAGATTTATTTATTATGCATACAAGAGCTGGCGTGTAGGCCAAAGGTGTGTGTGTGGGGGTGGGGTGTGAGAGAGAGGATTCACCAGAGACAGAGTAGGGAGCAGAGTAGGTGGATTGACTGAAATACATTTTCAGGGGAGAAGTGGGCCAAACAGAAGAGGGAAGCTCCCTGCCCTGGGATTGAACTTGTGCTGCAGTGGCTGTGGATAGCTTTACAGTGCTGACACTTAACGCCTTGTCCCACTAGGGAGGCCCCAGGAAGGAAGTGGTATATAGAATGGATTTGGGCAAAGGCCCAATGAGACTATAAAGCTCCTTCCATGACTGGCAAATGAGGGCACCTTGCCAGCTGTGCAGAGTGGACAAGAATAGAGACCACATTCAGTCACATCCAGTCACACTCCCGATGACTGAACCCATGCTGCAAACCACTCTGGCCTGACCACTTTGCTGAATAGGAGGAAGACCAGGAGGACCAAGGCCTTCTTGCAGAGACCTGTGCATTTAAGACTGATGTTCACCGAAGACATTCTGTACCTGTTGCTGAGTTAACTTTTCTTCTTTCAAGCACAGATAAGCCTAGGGCAGGAGCTGAGGCCCCTCCTTCTCCAATTTTTGATAGAACTGGAGAATTTATGCTCTGGTTAAAGTGTGTTGGAAACTTTAAGGTCATCAAGCCTGTCAGCCCTTAGTGACAGTGGACACAGGTGACTGTGGTTCCCAGAAACCCTCCTCCTCCATCATCACAGTCAAAAATTTACTTTGGATGTGCAAATAAATCTCCAATTAGACTGTAGACTGGTAGGAATATGTACTTTGGTCTTTTGAGCCAATATACAGAAGGTGTTTTACACATTAACTGCTGAATGCAGTTAAAAACTATTCCTCATGCCTACTTGCAGTCATTTTCCTTTCCCACTCCAAACACCAGAAAACCTCTGACTCTACCATTTGCCTTTTCAAGGCATTTAATTACATGAAATCCTATGGTTTTTTTTGGTTGACTTTTTCACATAGTATGTTTTGATGTTCATCTATCTTGTAGCACAAATCACAAATTTTTGTTACTGAACAGTGTTCTATTGTACGGATATACCATATTTTATGTATTTTTTTCACCAGTTGGTGGACAAACGTGTCCATTTATTTTAATTCATTAATTAAAAGATTTATTTTTATTTATTTACAAGAACTGGGGTATAGGCCATATGTAGGAGTAGGGGGTGAGAGGATTCACCAGAGACAGAGTGGGGAGTGGAACAGGCTGACTGACTGAAACACACTGCTGAGGGAAGCAGCGGGCAAGAGAGGAGAGGTCTGCTGCACCATATGGGTTAGCTCCCTGGCTGGTATCAAACTCAGGCCTCAGTGGCTGGCGATAGCGCTGAGACTTTAACCCCTGCGTCATCAGGGAGGCCCTCCACTTATTTTTAAATAGCCACCTTCCACTAGTTGGCTATTTTGAATAATACTATTTGTGTGAATTTTCTTACAGGCATTTGTGTGAATATATGTTGTTGCTTCTCTTGAATAGATTCCTAGGACTGAATTTGCCAAATCATATGGTAAATTTATGTTTAACTTTTTAAGAAACTTGCCACTTTTCCACGGTAACTGTAGCATTTTACATTTCCACAAGCATTTTGTGAAGATTCCACTTTCTCCATATCTTCTCACCACACTTTTTTTGCCTTTTTGATTATAGCCATTTTAATGGTGTCAAGTAGTATCACATTGTGATTTCAATTTGTATTTTCTTAATAGCCAATAATATTGAGCATGTTTTCATATTGATCATTTCTATATCTTTGGTGAAATGTCTATTAAATCTTTTGTCCATATTTAAATGAGTTATGTATAGTCTTTATATTGAGTTGTAAGGGCTCTTTACATATTCTGGAAACAAGTTGTTTCTTTTTCCTATACATTAAAAAAAACAGGCATATGCCTCAGTCGGCCTCTGCCCCACAGCCAGGATGTAATGCTCCCTGCCCCTGACGAGACTACAGTATGGCAGTGGCTAACTGCAAGGATGACCCTAACTTTTTCAAGATGGTGGAGGGAGGCTTCATCTGCAGTTACAGCATTATAGAAGACAAGCTGGTGGAGGACCTAAAGACTTGGGACGTCAAGGAGCAGAAATAGAACTGATGTGGAGGATCCCGTGGTTCATAAAGACCTGAAACCATGTTCTGTGCCTGTCCTTCCCGATCCAGAGTGAAAACAGGGAGGTCATTGTGGGCTGTCAGGCCCAGCACAGCCAGCACCACATGCCCTGCAAGGGAGGTATCAATTACAACACTGAAGTGAGAGTAGATGAAGTAAAAGTTTTGGCTTCTCTGATGATACGTAAGTGTGCAGTGGTGAATATGCCACTTGGATGTACCAAAGCAAGTGTTAATATCAATCCCCAAAACGATACTGATAGTGAGTTGTAAAAGATCACAAGGAGGTTCACACGGAGCTGGTAAAGCAGGACTTCATTGGTCCTGGCACTGATATGTCTTCCCCTGCTATGAGCACTGGAGAGTGGGAGATATTCTGACATAGTGTTGCTAGATGATATTAATACCTGACAAGCCCATAAGCCAGGGTGGAATTCATGGACAGATTTCTGCTACGGCCAAGGAGTTTTCCATGGAATTGAAACTTCTCCAAGAAAACTTCTTAAATAACATTTTAGGCATGATTCCAGGGGGTTGGAGAAAAAGTTTGTGGTTCAGGGATTTGGTAATGTGGCCCTGCATTCTGTGAGCTATGTTGGTACTAATGTGTTGGTGTTGGTGAATCTGATGGGAGCATATGAAATTCAGATGGCATTGATGGAAGACTTCAAGTTGCAACATGGACTGATCCTGAGCTCCACCAAGGCAAAGCCCAATGAAGGTTGTATCTTGGGGGCTGCCTGTGATGCACTTATTCCTGCTGCTAGCCAGGCAGATGACCAAGTCCAATGCACCTTCAGCCAAAGCCTTTAAATAAAGTGGCCTTTAAATAAAATGTCTCTTCCATCTGACTGTGCTCCATGGCTGTTTCCCAAGATCATTGCTGAATGTGTCAACTAACCAACAATTCTGGAAGCTGATAACATTTTCCTGAAAAGGAACTTTCTATTTATTCTGAATCTGTATTTGAATGCTGGAGGAGTGACAATATCTTACCTTGAGTGACTGAAGAACCTAAATCATGCCAGCTGTAGCCAATTAGCCTTCAGATATAGAAGAGATTCAAACTCATGTCTGTTCAGGAGAGTTTGGAAAGAAAATTTGGAAAGCACTTTGCAGCTCTTCCTGTCATACCCACTGCAGAGTTCCAAGACAGGATATCAGGTGCCTGTGAGAAAGACATCGTGGCCTCTGGCTTAGCTTACGCTATGGAGAATTCTGCCAGGCAAATCATGCACACAGCAATGAAGTATAACCTGGGATTGTTTCTGAGAATGACTGCCTATGTCCACGCCATTGAGAAAGTCTTTGAGATGTACAGTGAAGCTGATGTCCTCTTCATTCACATAGACAAATTATGACTGACGTCTTCAATACCCTTTTCACCTGTTCATCTACAGACCTATAATGAGTTAACATGTAACCACAGGAATCTCTTTTTTTCATGACTTATTAGATAATGAAAACCATTCTCAATTAGCCAGTGCAAAGCAGCTCCTCAAGAATTAAGAAATTAAGTTTAGGGGATCATGTGTAAATTGATGATTGTGAAAGTACAAATTACCTACTCCAGAGAGCCACTTGGGTATTTGACCTTTAAATAAAATGTTACTTCCCTCTGGCTGCACTGCCTTGCTCCATAGCTGTTTCCTAACACAGTCAAAGCTGTGATCCCAGAATTGTCCAAGAATAGTCAGTTGCTTGTTGCTTTAGCTCTGGACAAGTCTGAGATGTGTTGCTGTGACTTTGATATATTTAAGAAGCATGTTGGTGTCATTTTCAGAAGATGATATGTTCCTCAAGTGAGTTATTGGTATTTTACATCAACAAAATAACTCAGTTTTATAAGTTGCAAACCTAAAGTTGATTCTCTTTATGTGTTTTATTCTCTTGAATAAAGTAAGTACATGCTGCAGTAGTAAAATTGCTTTTAAGCACTTAAAAAAGGAATGGCACCTGCAAAATTTACGTTATTTATTTATTGTACATCATGGAACCAAAATATGTAACTTATTTTTAGGGGAAACTTTATAAATATATCCTATTTATCAACTACGTATATGACTTGCAAATATTTTCCTCAGTCTGTGGTTTGTCTTTCCATTCTCCTAATGATTAAAATATACTTTCAAAACAAGACTGACCTAATATGTTTGTGAACTCCCTAAACATCTCCTTAGTTTCCTGTGATTTTTCAGAGCAGTTTGAAACTTGCTGCTACTGAGAATATCAGTGGCATTTATGCTCAAGCTGACTAACTCATCTTCAACAGAATTGTGGGTTGGTGGAGTTGGTAGGGAGTTTACCACTAATCAAATGATCTTCTAATTTTGTAAGTAAACTTGGACTTAATTGCATTACCTTTTTGCAAAGTATTATGGAACATTGGAGGTGCAGCTTGGGTTGGAGGACAAACAAAAGCATCAGGAGTCATGAGTTCATGTAGGCAAAATTACAAAAAAAGAAAAGTCAGTATTTCTTAATAAGGTTGGTGATATATTTGTTGGCTCAAAATAAAGAAATCTAGGCATCAAAGAGAAGTGAGAAAGAATACTGAACTCTGTAGAATCCGGATTATAATAATAGAAATCTACCCTGATGACTTTTAAGTGATAACAAAAACTAAATCTCATGCTGTTAAGAGAGCATAGGGACTATGTTGATGGACTGGGCTTTTTGCTGATGGGAAAACTATTGTAATCACAACTGAAGGGACAAATTATATATTGTTCAAAAATTAACAGTGATGTAGGAAAAAATACTAAAGTAAAAAATACAGGTATAGATAAAGATCTATCAAAAAATTTGTAGGATGGTTTAATCACAGTTGAGACAAATATTTACTACAGGTATTTATGCTTTTGCATTTTTTAAAATATAAGAAATCATATACAGCAACTCTAAAATGTCATTTTTTTCCTGGCCACTTTTGATTTTCGTTTACATGCGATTTCCCTGAATTTATATTTTGGGTTTCAGAAATAAGTGCAATGACTCTTAGGGCTATACCAAAAAAAAATTTTTTTTTTAATTTTGTGTATCAAAAGACACTATCTGAGGAATAAGAGAAAATATTTGTAAATTATGTATCTTCATTTAATGTTGTCAATGGGCTCTTGGGAATTGTGACTTTAAGTGAAAGTATTTATTACAAAAACAACTTTACCATAGGCTATTTGATATAAACAAGAGTTAAGTTCATATGGCATATTTCTGGTCACAAAAACATCATCAGGGGCCTCCCTGGTGGCACAAGGGATTAAGTCTCAGCACTATGAAGCTATCAGCAGCCACTGCAGCACATGTTAGATCCCCAGCCAGGAAGCTTCCCACATGGCGCAGCAGACTCCCCTGTCTCGCTCACTGCTCCCCTCAGCAGTGTACTTCAGTTAATCTGTCTGTTCTGCTCCCCACTCTGTCTCTGGTGAATCCTCTCACCACCTCACACCTCTGGCCTACACCCCAGTTCTTATATGCATAAATAAATTAATCTTTAAAAAAATACAGTACCAGAATTCAAATTAAGCTTCCTAAGTCCTATTTCCCACTAAAAGGAGCCAGGACTCAGAGGCAAGAACCAAAATTTGAGTCAGTAACATTTCATCAAATTCTTAATCAAGGATGTGCCTGGAGAATACCTACTTGAAAAACTCCTGTGGCCCAGGAATCAATAACAATAAGTGCAATGGGATAAATATATATGTTTAAATTCATGAATTTGATGTTGATTATGGAGTTCATGGGTTTGGACAGTGGAGTCCTTGGGTTCACTCTGGGAAAGGTTTCACCGGAGTTCTGCTTCAGCGGCATGCAGCGAGTTTCCCTGGGCGAGTTTTTCCATGACACAGAGATGTTTGTTACACTTAAAAGAACAGGTTTATTAGGGAGAGGGACAGGAATAAGGGACACTTGCAGGCAGGAAAGGCTGCAGAGATTGCACTGAGATAATCTTCTCTTTGGGAGGGGCTCATTCCTTCCAGGAGTGGTTTGTTTGCTGTTGATTTTAAATAACTATGTAGAAGGGACCTGGAGATGCTACAATAGGCTCAATCTCCTTATCTTTATCCCTGGTCTGTGCTCCTGACACTCCTTACTGCAGTCTGATACCTGCCCTAGTCTGCTTTTTTGATCTAGGTATTGGTATAGCTGGGTTAATGGTTATGCTAATCCCTTCTATCCCACCTCCTTGTGTGAGTGTGGTTCTAGTCTTTTTTAACGTTCTGTCTCCTCCATCAAATTCCTTAGGACAGAAAACTTTTTGGTTGGTGACCATTTTTAGAGAATTGTTGGGGAGAAAGGATGGCCTGAATAAACTCCACAGATAGGTTTTTATGGACCCTACCCCCACCTCAAACGAGAGAGATCCATGACACCTAGGACTACGAATCCCATAATGCCATCATCACCAAAGGGAGGATCCTGAGAACTGATGGTGGAGTTAGGCAGCAATGTTTGGTATTTAACCAGACATGTGCACTTTGGGGGGTTTTCTCTCTCTCTCCCTCTCTCTCTCTCTCTCTCTGTCTCTCTAAATCTCTGTCTCTGTCTCTCTCTCTCTCTCTCTGGTGGTTCACCAGGCTTTGGTACACCATTGGGATTCTAGCTCAGTAGAACTGGTAGGATGCATTCACCAATTTATTCTTTTGAGTTGTCTTTTATTTCCCCTCCTTTGTAAATAAACCCTTTATTAATTTTATTGTGTGTGTCTGCAATTGAGTCTTATTATAAGTCCCTTCTAAGTGCACGGGTGAGGACCCACAGTGAGACATCCCATCAGGGTTGCCATGTAACAGAATGATATGGAACCTATTCTTTTTGAAAATGATAAAAAAGGAAAAGAATCTGGCAGTTATTCTACCTGTTCAGTACATGAACAAATTGTATTTCAAGGTAACATTCTTAACTAAGGGAGAAGTTTTCTAACTAATTAATAAAAAGGGAATTATAAACTCAGACTATCACAAATTTGTAACTCATAATGAAATAATTACCTGACCTAGCTATAATCATCCCAAGAAAATAGACAATCAGACATTTGGGTCTTCCTGATGAAAGTACACAACACCTATGAAGTATTCTTGCAAATAAGACTGGTCAACAAATTTGTGCAAAAGTCATTTTACTGAAATAAAATTAGTCATTTCCTATCAATTTGTATGTGCGCAACATGAATATGACAGTCAAACTCTAATTTTGGCTCTAGTTTTTTTTTGAATCTGCCATTTAACCACTGTGAAAGTTGTGTTGTACATCGAACACAGCATATATGTGGGGCTTGTCTTGGTCACCAACCTTGCATCCGAAGGAAAGATGATAAGCCTTCTTCACTTGAGAAGTGATCCTTTTCTTCTGGTTGGCAAATGTCACTTCCCCACAAACAGAGCAGAAATTGTCCACCCTATTAACACATTTCAAGGCATTACTGTTCTGTATTGTGCCTAAATGGATAAAATAATAAGTTCTATGGAACAGAAGCTTCAACTGTCTCACACACAGTCTGAAATATTTTCAATGCTCAATCCTTCCGATAGGGCTTTATCTAGTGCACTGCTGACGTCAGCTTACTTCAGCAGCCTCCTGGCAGTAGTATTGCATTGCATCAGAAAACGATGCAATCAACTCTGGATGATGTGTGCATGATGGTATTATGTAATGCGACACAATATGACATCATCCTAGGCTGATTTAGGATGTTGTTGCAGTCCTACTGGATAAATTTACACGGTGAAACATATAAAATGAATTATATGAGATATCTTCAAAACAAGACCTAATAAAAATTTTCAGGGTTATATTCATGTTCAGCACACCAAGATACTACAGATTAGGGCCTTTTTAAGTCAGTAATGATCTCACTGTTGACTAGTGTAATTGGACCTGAATGTATTCATCCTCCCTCTACATTTATAATTTTACAGGCAAAGGGTTAGAAGATTGTGCTTGATGATACTATGGAGAAGTAATTATACAAAGCACTATTATATAGTTTCTTAAATTGTATTAGTTTGCTCAGGCTGCCATACACAGACTGAGTGGTGTAAACAACAGAAATTTATTGTTTAATTCTTAAAGAGGACAAGTCTTACATAAAGGTTTGGGCAGGGCTATTTCTCCTGAGGCCTCTCACCTTGGCTTGTACTTGCATTTCTTCACTTAATCTCCCCCTGTGTGTCAGTGCCCTAATCTCTTTTTATAGGTACACTAGTCCTTATCAGATTAAGGCCCAGCCCAGCCTTAGAACCGTCTTTAACCTTAATCACCTCTTTCAAGACACTATCTCAAAATACAATCCCTCTCTGAGGTTCTGGGTTTAGGAATTCAACAACATGACTTTTGGAGGAGACACAACTCCATTCATAATGTAGAACAGGACATGAGAATTGAGTAGATGCAGATTATACAGGCTTTTGTAGGCCACTGGAAGCACTTTGACTTTTGCTATCTCCAGGCGATGTGGGAAGCTTCTAGAGGATTTTAAAATAGAGTAATGCTATGTAGAGAAGAGACTGTATAATTGGGCATGTGTGGATTTAAGGAAACTAGTCAGGGAGCAAGTTTGGTCTCTTCTTGAGGTCCCTCTCAGCTTCCCATGGGCACCTCTTTACAGTGTCCTCCAGCAGTCTTTTCTCTGTGAGCATTGCTGGCGTCTCCTTGTGTGTCCAGACTTCCTGTTATAAGATACTAAATAGGTTGGATTAATTCCCACCTAAAAATCTCAGTTGAGGGCCTTCCTGGCTTCACAAGGGGTTAAGTCTCAGCCTATGAAGCTATCCACAGCCACTGCAGCACAAGTTTAATCCCCAGCCAGGGAGATTCCCACATGGCACATCAAACCTCTCCTATCTCACCTTCTGCTCCCCTCAGCAGGGTACTTCAGTAGATCTATCTGTTCTGCTCCCCACTGTCTCTGGTGAATTTTCTCACCACCCCCCACAGCTCTGGCCTACACCCCAGCTCTTGTATGCATAAGTAAATAAATCTTAAAAAAAAATCTCAGCTGAACTTATTCACCTCTTTATAGACATTATCTCCAACTACACCATATTCTGAGATACTGGGGGTTAGGACTTTAACATGAATTCAAGGCGCAGTGGGTGGGATGCAACGTATCTTAAGGGGGAAATACGAGAAAGTGTGTGAGAGGGAACCTATATATTGATTGACTCAGTTAAATCAGCCAAATGTAATAGTACATTACTTGGAATCTTGATAGGAAAGTGATGGAAATCTTAAAAATTATGAGAAAACCAGGGAAATGTGGACAATGATTAGCTATTTGATGATATTAAGAAATTATCAAAATTCAATTTCACATCATTGCAATGAAGAAAGTAAAACTAAAATAAACCAAATCCATATTATCCAAAAAAATAAAAGAGTTCATCATTTGTCTACAGTATAATAGTATCGGGTGTTTTGCTCAAAAAAGTAGATATGTCATATATTCAAAGATACCTTTGAACATATGAAAATATTTATGAACAAAATTATTGGCTTTCTGAAATTTATTTCAAAATAATCTGAGGGAAAGAGACAAAAGGGAAGTATAAGCGAAATAGATTGGCCACTAGCTGATGGTCAGTGCATAGAGGTTTATCATATTGTTCTTTCTACTATTGAAATGGTTGACAATTTCCATGATCACAAGAAAAAGTGAAAACGATGACAGCTAGATCTGAGGACTTATATTTTTAGCAAAATTGCACTGTTAGAGATCTGAAATTACCCTGCTAAATATCTAAAAATACTTGATAAGATATTAAAATACACTTTTGAACAAGTCCACTAAGATCAGTAGGGGAGCAGAGCGCGGGCAGGTAGGCTATGTCTTGGGGGTCCTGGGGACCCTGGGACTCTCCCTCGACCTACAACCTGAACTGCATTGCCTAGAGGGGATGGGCCAGAGGCCTAAATTCACCTGGAATGTAATATCTTGGTTAGTACATCATGCCTGAACCTGGGAGTGGTACCCCGTCAATAAGGGTGAAACCAGAAAAGCAACCCACCCTGAAAAGGTAGCCCACAAGAAAACATTTCTGTCTTGAACTTGGCTATGAAGAGAAGTTTAAAAAGGGAAGGAAAAAATCTCCCTGAGAAATTGAAGCCTCTGGCCAGATGGTTCATGGTTTGGCACCTGAGTCAACATTCTTTGATGATCCTAAAACAAGCCCATTATTTAATAGGGTGTAATATCAGAGTGAGTAATATCACCAGGTATCTAAGAGAAGTAAACAGACTTTCCCAGATGAGCATACTCTCAACCAGCTTATAGGAAGTTCTATAGGTACATGGTTAACAAAAAATACATAATAAGGAATAATAAAAGAGAAATCAAGCAAGTCATAGATAATAGAACCAGAACAACAGCCTTCAGATTGCACTTATCTGAATTAAAATAAATAATAATGGTACTTGAAATGTTTCAAAATGTGAAAGGGAGCATTGAAAATATGAGCAAGAATGGGAGACTATCAAATAATCAGGCCAATTTGAAAAAGAACAAGATATGACTTAGAAAAACAAAGCCATGGTCATTGAAATTAGGAATTCAAATCAATAGAAGGTTTAACAGAAGATGAATACAACTTTATAGAGAACTAGTGACCTGAAAGGAAATTATTTGAGATACCATCACATAGAGAGATAAAGACGTGAAAAATAAGTAAGGAGGATTAAGAGACCTGGAGGATTAGTAAGAAGACCCATCAGGGCCTCCCTGGTGACAGGGTTAAAGTCTCAGCTCTGTCAAGCTATCACTAGCCACTGCACATGAGCTGGATCCCCGGCCAGAGAGCTGACCCACATGGCGCAGCAGACCTCTCCTATCTCACCTGCTGCTCCCCTCAGCAGTGTATTTCAGTAGATCTGCCTGTTCTGCTCCCCACTCTCTTTCTGGTAAATCCTCTCACCCCCACCCCCACACCTCTGGCCTATACCCCAGTTCTTGTATCCATAAAAAAGGAGACCCATCAGACTATATATGCAAGTTCCTGCTCCTATGACTGGAACAATACATAGGCTACTTCCCTAGCCAGAATTTAGCAGCATTTTTTTTTTGACTTTTCAGGATTAACATATTTATTTCTTTAAAAGTCTTACAAATTGCTGAGGTTGGACTGGGATAGCAGCTTAACTCTCACACCCTTTTGTTGAGGAACAATCTAATTCAATAAGCCCCTTAGGAGCAGAGAGCAGTGTGGCTCCCCAGCTTATCCAGAGAGTCAGAGGCGCCTCTCAGAAGCCATGCTGAGACTCCCCCCACCCCCCTCTCACTTACGTGGCCAGAGCCACCTCAGTGGCTCTGGGTACCTCTGCTCCTCCCCTTAGGGAGGCACAGAGGCCTCTAAGAGCCACCAAGGAGGCAGGATGCTGTAGGGGAAGAATAAGAACAGAGCTGCTGGCATTTTATTCTGCCTCCATGTCCCTATCCATACATCTGGAGGTGGAGTTGGGAAGCATATTCTCCTGTCACCTCCGTCCCTTTTTAGAGTGGCCAGCCCTACTTCTGCCCTGGGCTTTCAGCAGTGAGCTTGACTCCAATTTCCTGTTTCCTGTAGTTAAAGTTCCCTTTATTCAGTCAAATTCTGTACCATATTACATGTTAGACTCAAGGCCTTCAACCCCAAATTTTCATAATTCTTATCACTTGGAGTTCATCTTCTTCCATAGAGATATTTGTCTTGGATTTGCAACTGCTGAGGCTTTCTTGTTTTTGTCTCTTATATGGAGCCATTGTTGCTGAGGAGGCTTTTGAAGGGAGCAAATTCATTCTTCCCCCTCTCTGAATTTTCTACTTTTTTAAGCAGTTTTTATAGAAAATAATTGTCATATTTCCTACGCCAGCACTAATATAGAGAGCCAAATATGAACACAAATTTTCAACTAGTTGTACAACCTTGGGCGAATTGCTTAATTTCACTGTTCCGTCTGTAGGGATGTTAATAGGAGCCGCTTTAGGGCTTTCTTGTGAAGATTAAATGTGATTAAAAAAAAAAAAACAACCCACAGAGAGTAAAGGTACTTAGATAACTGCCTGGCATGTAGATGGACTCAATTAACATTAGTGGTAACTATGGGTATTGCTAACCTTATATTTTCCAAATACACGTTATGTTACAGGGCAACCCCGATATACAATGGGGTGCCTGACTGTGGGTTCTCACCCGTGTGCTTAAAAAGGACTTATAAGATCAATTGCAGGCACTCACAAAAAGGTTAATAAAAGGTTTATTTACAAAAGGAAGGGAAATAAAAAATGAATAACTCACTGACAAAAGAGAAAAGAGAGAGAGATAAATCTGCAAATACATCCTACCAGATCTGTGACCCCAGTGGCACCCTGTAGCCTGGCGAGAAGCCAAGAGACCCCCAAGGTCCAAAAGTCTGGTTATATACCAAACCTGGCTGCTTAACTCCACGCCTCAGTTCCCAGTAATCTTCTCTTTGATGATGATGACATTAAGGGATTAGTAGCCCTTAGTGTCTTGGATCTCTTTGGTCTGAGGTGGGGTCCATAAACCTATCTGTGGAGTTTTTTGCAGACCTCCTTTTCCCCCCAACAGTTACTTTGTTTCAATCTTTATTCTACCTTACCATGTTGGTATATCACCCTTAATGTGAGGTGAGGTATCGAGGTTCATAAGGAAAAAAGTAAAATTGTGGAGGTGAGATGAAACTTGTAGATTGACCTGTGGCTTTGTCACATATGGGATGATTAATGTATGTTTCTTGGTCTGAAATGGGTAATGGCAAAGGAAAGACTAAGTGTGCAGAGGCTAGAAGCTTTTGGCTTTGGTGATGTCATCTATTATAATAGAAAGCTCTGTGGCCAAATGGAAACAATTCTAAAATAGTGTACAATGAATCATGTGTCATTGAATGTTCATTACACTTTAACTTCAGTTGACCCCACAAACAAACTCTTATCTCTATGGGCAATAAAATGTTTAATAGTCAGTAATGTATCAAGTCAGTCTTGCATGAAATATTCCATTTTTGCAACATGGCAGATTCAGAAGGGTGAGTAGGCCCCTGGGTGCCTAAAGATAAGCACTTTGTAGTCAGCGGGCTGTTCCTGTGGCTCTTAGTACCCACCGCCCTTTATTATTCAGTCAGTAGATATTTATCATGTGTCTGTTATGTTCAAGGTACTGAGTGAAGCAATATTTAGGCAACACTCATAATTTCCATGAATAACACTACAAGGTTTTCAGTTTCTCAGGTTTTAAATCTTGAAATCAGTTCTACTTTCATTTGCTCTCTCCTTCAATGTTCTCTGTTATCAAATACTGTAAATTCTTGCTTTACAGTGTCTTTAATGTCCCTTTCCCCATAAATTTTCACCATTGCTCTAGTTTAGCCTTCCCCCCATTTCCAGACTTATCTCTGCCTTCCCATACCACCTCATCTGTTCTATCATGAATAGAGTAAATCTTTCTAGAACTTAACTTTGACAATGTGATCCTTTTATAATAAATGTTCGTTTCTCATTCTGTTGACTTCTGTGACCCTCATCATCAGATAGCCTTACTCACACCTTCCGTACAGCCTCTATATTGGTTTTCATACCATTGTCATTGTGATTTATCCACTTAGATCTCATTCTCCCTTATTTTATGTTACTTGTCTTCCCCATTGTCAATCATAAGACCTAAATGTTGCTTAGTGGAGAAGTACCTGGAATCCACTGGAAGGAGAAACAGAACCATGGCTTAAGTGTTCATTTTCTTCTGCAGCTCTGATCTTTTAATTTTCTTTCCTTTGTGCTGTTCCAAGCACAATTAAAGGGAAATGATGGCACAAATTTCAGGTTTCCATTCTGTACCGTGTTAGTGGTTATGGAGTTAGTTGACCATTAGTATTCACTATTAGAATTCTTTCTCAAACCTTTCAGGGTGTATCAAAACTGGAAACAACCCCAAAACCCATCAATAGCACAATGAATAAATTGCAGTATATCAATACAATGGAATCTTGTGTGGAGATTAAAATGAAGTCTTTATTACATGAAAATACTTGGACACATCTTACAAATATATTATTGAATTAAAGGATCCAGCTCACAAAAGTAATTACATACAGTATAAAGACAGGCAAAAGCTCATGTATAATGTCAGAAGTCAGAAATGTGATTACCTTTGGAAGGAGCAGTCACTAGGATGGAGCATAAGGGAGGCTTCTGGAGCATTGATAATGAATCAGGTGTTTTCATTTTGTAAATCTACACCAAGCTGTTGACTTAGATTTTCTACCCATTCTCTATGTATATTATACTTCAATGAAATAGTTTACTTAGACAAGAGACTTTACATATATCTGAAATGTAGTTTGGTGAAGTCTCAACATTTAACCTTTCAGCCTACTTCTCCAAGGAAGACTCTGCAGGTTAATTATCAGATAGTGCCCCTCCTCCCACCACCACCCCAGCCTGGTACTCATGTTTTAGGGCTTGATAACCTCTGTGAACTTCATAATCAAATAAATTGCTTCTTAATTGGTCTCTTGCCTGCTGTATAAAGCCAATTGTAGGAACCAAAGTAGTCTGGCTCCGCACGCTTGGACTCTTAGTGGCTCCCCTAATCTCCCCACTCCTGCATACACACATTATACTGTCTCTGTTTTAGTGCCACCTTCTTCTTATCTATAAAGGACTTTGACAATTAGCATTTTTTCTCTCCAAGATGCTCACTATGTTAGCAAAGTATGTGTTTACTTGGAAGATCAACCCAATATCACCCTAGTTTCTTTTATTTTATTTTTTTGAGATTTAGAGAATTGTTTTTATTTCTATATTTTTACATCATTGTTCATTTTTGTACAATTCATAGTCCACCTAGATTCCTAGAACAGTGAAATAAGGAATGAGTCTTAGAATGCCAAATTGATGATAATTTGTCACTTAGAAATAAAAGGCAATTACACCCCCTTCCTCTTCCGTAATCCTACACTTGAGTTCATGTTTCATTTCTCCTCTCAGGCCGATATCTCCCTCGTTTCTGCTTTTTGTCCTTCTTAACTTTACAAAACTCTAGGGAAGGCAGAATTATAAAGCTCTCCCTATCTCCTGGCATCCAAGATTCCAGTTGACCCACTGATAATTTAAGCAAACATGAATCTAGATACTGCTCTGAGGAAGTTGCAGTTGGATTAAAGTATTGGGTAGTGTAGGCTGATCTTAAGATAGCAATATGGGGCCTCCCTGGTGGCGCAGTGGTTAAATGCTGCGCTGCGGAGCTGTCGGCAGCGGCGACGCGAGTTCGACGCCCAGCCAGGGAGGATCCCACATGGCGTGGCAGACCTCTCCTGCCTTGCCTGCTGCTCCCCTCAGCAGTGTATTTCTGATCTGCCTGTTCTGCTACCTGCTCTGTCTCTGGTGAGCCCTCTCGCCACCCCACGCCTCTGGCCTGTACCCCAGCTTGTATGTATAAATAAAAAATAAATCTTTAAAAAAAAAAAAGATAGCAATATGGCTAAAGTGGATCTGATTAGTTACACTAACCCTGCAAAAGACAGAAGGGAAAGTCCAAAATTTGAATTTGAGAAAGTTCTGCTTTAAAGATTGAGGGCATCACATGAAAAGAAATATTGGAGTTTGGAGGAGTTAGTTGAAAGTCAGCAAGGAAACAGGGACTTTAGTCCTAAAACTGCAAGGAATTGGCTTTTGCCAGCAGCCTGACCTAGAAGCAGATTCTTTAGTTAAGAGCCTCCAGATAAAGAGTCCAGCTGGCTAAACTTTGATTTGACCTCTGATGCCCTGAGAGAGTCTAACTCTAGTCCACCTAGATTCCTAGAACAGTGAGATGAGGAATGAGTCTTAGAATGCCAAATTGATGATAATTTGTTACTTAGAAATAAAAGGCAATTACACCCCCTTCCTCTTCCATAATCCTACACTTGAGTTCAAACATGGGACCTTGACAAAACTCAGAATTCCAGTAGGAAATGCCAATATCCTATTCAGTGACCTTGTTTTCCTTTTTCAGCATTGAGTGAACCCTCCACAGACACCCCTTCCCCTCTCTTTTCCTGGATTCCCTTTTCTGTGATAAATCACTCCATCCACTTAAGGCTCCAGGTTTCAATTGCCCAACAAAACTACATCCTAGAATTTATTCAGCCTTCTACCTTATCTGCTTCTGCATGGGAAAGCTGTGCTTACCTGTGGCATTGATGGTGGTACAGAGAGAATCCAGTCCTCAGAGTCCTTGGTGTTGCTTGCAATCTCTCTCTAGGCCCCTTAGTGTTGGGAGGAAAAGCTTTTCCTCTAGTAATTTTGGTGGGAAGGGGTTGGTTGGAAGTTAACTGATTCCTAAAGATAGATTAAAGGTAAGATTTGTGGAGTTTAGGGTCTCCCTGGTTGTGCAATGGGTTAAGCACAGCGCTGTGGAACTGTGGGAAGCTGCAGTGAGATCGATGCCCAGTAGGGGAGATTCCCACATGGCGGGGGCAGACCTCTCCTGCCTTGCCCTCTGCTCCCCTCAGCAGTGTATGTCAGTCAATCTGCCTGTTCTGCTCCCCACTCTGTCTGTGGTGAACCCTCTCACTGCAGCACATCTCTGGCCTGCACCCCAGCTTGTATGCATAAATAAATAAATCTAAAAAAAAATCTTAAAAAAAAGATTTTTGGAGTTGATATACCAACTTAATAGGGGAAAGATGTGGGGGAGAAAGAACTTACATAGGAAAACAAAGGATTTTCAGGAAAGACGAACAGGCTTTTAAGAAAATAAATGGAAAGCATGAAAATGTGTGATGTTTGTTTATGCAATTTATTTTCTAGGCCTTGGTCTTCTATCTGGCAGGGAAGCCCCACTGAGAAGGGATTTGGGGCAGCTTCATTCTCTGGAGACTCTTCCTTTAGTCAGAAAAGGGGAGCTCTAAAAAAGACTTCCCTCTGAGTCAGCTGTTTCTCAGATGTCTTCTCAAAATAATCTTGATCCCACTTCTGTGGGTCCCAGTGAAATCCTGTATTTGCCTTCTCTTTGTTTTCGTGGGGCCTTATGGTAGGCAGAATAAGGCCTCACAGAGATGTCTATGTGAATATGTTTGGTGACCTGACAAAGGAGAATTACTCTGCCTATCAGATGATATAAAAGACAGATTATCTTGAATATCTGGTGGGTCTAACGTTATCACTAAAGACCTTAAAAATAGAAGAGGGAGGTACAAGAGTGAGAGTCAGGGAAAAGTTGTGATGACAGAAGCAAGGTCAGATGGATGATATACTGTAGGCTTGGAAGAGGGAGGAATGGGACCCTGAATTGAGGAATGCAGTTAGACGCTAGAATTAGGAAAAGATTCCAGAAGTAATCAAGACTCACAGGGGATCTTTGATTTTAGCACCGTGAGTCCCATGTCAGACTTCTGACCTAAAGAAGTATAAGATAATACATTTTTGTATTTTAAAACTGCTAAGTTTGTGGCAATTTGTTACAGTAGCTGTAGGAAACTAATACAGGTTTATTCCAGCATTCATCATTTTCTCAAACCCATCATCTTTCCATTTATACGCATCCCTTGAGCAGATCCTCTGAGTTCAGAGAGACAGTGTAGTTAGGGGCTAAACATTTCTTTTGATTTTCTCTTTTCCTTAATTAACACATTTATCTTTATGAGGATTACCCCAGCTCCCTTCCCTTTTGCCACAATTTCAAAAAATTCCCCTTTTCTTTTCTGATGTGAACTTTTCTGATTTCACTTCCACCTGCTCCTGAAGAAACCTGATTATACCAATATCCACCTTTTCTTCTTTGTGACTTAGTTCTTGGCTTACACACATATTTGATCTCTCTAATTTATGCCAAATAAATATGTTATCTGAATCCCAAAATAGCCTCTCTCTCACCTTCTTTTTACAGTGATTCCTTTGGGGAGAATTATTTGTTCTGTTTTTTTTTTTTTTCACTTAATTATCATTTAGACTGAACTTTGTTTCATCAATTTCATTAGAGGTCCCTGTAGCTATGAGCAGAACCATGAGAGAAAAGGTGCATACGGCCTCTTACACTTTTTTATTTGCTCTAACTTGTAGTGATAGTACAAACAAATATTTCCCAACCCATTATTGATATCATATGTGTAACCCTGTGATGAGCCTGGAACCTGGACTTTCCAGGGGAAACTTGACCTGAGGGCCTCCCTCGTGGCACAGGGGTTAAAATCTCAGTACTCTCAAGCTATTGTCAGCCACTGCAGCACGAGTTCGATCCCCGACACAGAGCTGACCCACATGGTGCAGCAGACCTCTCCCGCTTTGCTTGGCTGCTCCCCTCAGCACTGTATTTCAATAGATCCACCTGTTCTGTTCCCCACTCTGTCTCTGATAAATTCTCTCAGTCCCCATACCTCTGGCCTACACCCCAGTTCTTGCATGCATAAATAAATAAAAATAAATCTTTAAAAATAATTAACCTGAGAAGTTCTCACGTGGAGTAAGGAATATTCTACATCCTTACCAGGTCCTTGCACTTACTCACTAGGCACTAACTTGAATGAGACCTCAGGGCAACTGGGGCCTCGAACAACATATTGAAAGTCCTATGAGAAGGATAAACAGAGCGTCTGATATGTCCACATGGAAGCTTTGATTCTAGGGTACTGATTTGTAGAGTTACAGGTCCAGGAAATTTGTTCCATCAATGAGAAAATTTTTTGACTGCTTCCCATAGGTATAATAAGCCATCTCCTTCATCAACATTAAATGAATCTGTGTCTTCTGTCTGTGTCTTGACTGCCACGCTGTCATACACTAATGCCCTGGTGAAACACTGGTCAACAGTGAGATGGTTACTGACTTAAAAAGGCCCTAATCTGTAGTATCTTGGTGTGCTGAACATGAATATAACACTGACATCTTTTATTAGCTCTCATTTTGAAGATATTTCATATAATTCATTTTATATGTTTCACCATGTTAATTTATCCAGTAGGACTGCAACGACATCCTAAAGCAGCCCAGAATGATGTCATATTGCATCGCATTGCATAATACCATCATGCACACATCATCCAGAGTCAGCAGTGCTCTATATAAAGCCCTGTTAGAAAGATTGAGCATTGAAAATATTTCAGACTTTGTGTGAGACAGTTGAAGCTACTGTTCCATAGGACTGTTATTATTTTATCTATTTAGGTACAATACAGAAAAGTGATGCCTCAAAAGTGCGTTAACAGTGTGGCCAATTTCTGCTCTATTTGTGGGGAAGTGACATTTGCCAATCAGAAGAAAAGGATCACTTCTCAAATGAAGAAGGCTTATCATCCTTACTTCAGATGCAAGGTTGGTGACCAAGACAAGCCTTGCTGTGCTACATATACAACACAGCTTTCACAGTGGTTAAATGACAAAAGACAATCAATGCCATTTGCAGAGTCCCCATGGTGTGGAGAGAGCCAAGCAACCACATAAGACTGTGACTTTTGCTTGTAATCATGGGAAAGGTAATAAGCACCCTTCCCTCAGCCCCAAACAGCCCAGTTAAACTTTTGGAGTTTTCAAAGGCAAGGCTCAAATGATTTAATGGATGAGTCTGTCTTCTCCTTTCCACATAGGACATGCGCCTACCTCTTTGTTTACATTCCTGTGCAATGCCTCCAAACACACACAGTGACATCTCACTGCAGCCAGCGCCCATTAAAGATCCCCAATATTTATGTCAAAGGTGTGAATCCCAGGTAGCCCCAAACATCACTTAGGATTGTTAAGAAATACTAATTTTGCTAATTTTGTAGTATGATTGCAAGTCACTGAAAACATGACTTGAATAGCTTGGAAATAGTTTACCCATCAATAATATCATAAGAGATCCAGGCTCTTTCTGTTTACCTGGTCTGTCATCTAAGAAATTAAAAGTCCTTACATTGATAATATATAGATACACCACAAATGATCATTACACATTAAAAAGTTTATTCTTACATAGCAAGTCCAAGACATATATTAAAGCACTGACATGCCATTTGTCATAATCAAATTTAAAAAGACAAATTATTCTATCTTGTATTTGCGAGAGTTCAGGGGAATAAGCAACCTTTTAAAATTGATGGGTGACTGTGAATTTGACACAAATATTATATAGGAAATTTGGCTTTATGTATTAAACTTTAAATAAGCATAACATTTCCCCAGTAATTCCCCTCCTGAAATGTATATGCATTTGTGGAATGACATACCTATGAAGATGTTTTGTGAATAATAGGGAGATTGGTTAAATTACTTGTGGGACATAACACAATAATGATGGTTACCATGTAGTGAGTCTAACCAGTGACAGAGACCAGTGACAGTGACAGAGACTCCAATGCTTTATACATATTGTCTCATTGAATCTTTGTAACTACTCTGATTGTTTTCCCCTAATTACCAATAACCACTTAAAGACTAAGAAATTAATTCAAGCTGAAGTGTCCAGGACTTGAGAAAACCATGATTCAGGCACAAGCTGTCTGACTGGAGATTATTCCATCTATTCCTGTACTGTGTATCTAAGCCTCTTTTTCTTTTCTTAAAAAATAAAAAACTGAAAGCTGAGGTTATGTTGCTGATGGGTTACAGGTGATTTTTAGTTTCTTCTTATTCAATAAATAATGAGAGAAAAAAATGTTTAGTTAAATGATAAAGAAAAAGTGCCAGGTTGGCGGGGAGGTATCCCATTACCAGGTTTTTTAACTACTTGGCAGTTTCTCTTTTCAGATAAAGTAATAAAGAGGTCTTGAGGTGAAAGGCAGAGGGCAGCTGTCTAAGAGGTGTGAGTCACCCACTTATCTTCATAACTTTTGACCTTGTACAGATAGGTCTCCTTTAGACCAGATGACTTATCCGTAAAATTAGGAAGGTAATCTTTAGATTTCTCTCTAATATTATGTGATCTAAAATGCCCAAACACCAAATGGGAAAACAGTGCAAATGAAACTAACTCCCAAACTAAATGCCAATTTATGTTATGAGAACTCATTTCTTCACAATGCAGTTATGAAATGCATTGGAAATGCATTTATAAAATGCTGGCTTTAATTTGAATTTGTGAAGCAGACTTTATTTTTATTTATTTATTTTTTTTAAAGATTTATTTTTTATTTATACCCACAAGCTCGGGTACAGACCAGAGGTGTGGGGCGGCGAGAGGGTTCACCAGAGACGGAGCAGAACAGGTAGATCAGAAATACACTGCTGAGGGGAGCAGCAGGCGAGGCAGGAGAGGTCTGCCACGCCATGTGGGATTCTCCCTGGCCGGGCTTCGAACTCGCGTCGCTGCTGCCGACAGCTCCACAGCGCAGCGCTTAACCGCTGCGCCATCGGGGAGGCCCTGTGAAGCAGACTTTAATGGCTTGAAAAAGGCAGCTAATAACTTTGACAAGCAAATACACTCATATCAATATGAAAAATCACAAGTGAAAATAGTTTTAAAACAAGACAAACTTTTTTCTTGTTCGTTTTAGTGGTTGTTAACCTATTTGGGGTGAGATTGTGACTTTCCATTGTGAAAATTCACCTATAGAAACCCTATCTGAATAAAGTCAGGAAGTTAGAAGAGAGTTTGAGCTTATGTGCAATCACAAACTACAGGATCCAATGGGCCTTGTATCTCCAAACAGGAAGTGAGGTTGCTTCTCCATCCCAGGGAAGGAAGAAGGAGGTCCTCTTTCTCCAGCAGCAGCTTCCCTCCAGAAGTGCTGCAAGAGGCTGATGGTTTTGATTCCAGACCAGTGCCGCTGTGTCTGACCATAGACTACTTTCCAATTGCCTTTTTTAAATTGTTGCTGAATAAACCCAATTTGTTGGTGAAATAACTACTTTCTGGTTGGAAGTCAACAAATTGATGTCCAGTGTCTTTATATTTTAGTGATTAAAAACAAACACTGATATTTTATTAACTCGCTACTTTTACATAAAATTCATTTTTTCAATATAAAATTTATGTCTATTAATTCAAATTTAGATCATACTAAAATGGAAGGTAAAAAAAATCCATAATGTTAGTACACTATTTTTTGTGTTGCCAACTATTTTTTATATTTTTATATTTTTATTTTACATCATTGTAGACTATAAATATTCAACTTAGTATTCAACTTAGTTCAGAATTTGCTGGAAATTTTTTCATCTTTGGCCTACCCGGTGGCGCAGCGGTTGGGCGCTGCGCTGTGGAGCTGTCGGCAGCTGCGACCGACCCCTGGCCAGGGAGAAACCCACATGGTGCGGCAGACCTCTCCTGCCTTGCCTGCTGCTCCCCTCAGCAGTGTATTTCTGATCTGCTTGTTCTGCTCCCTGCTCTGTCTCTGATGAACCCTCTTGCCGCCCCACACCTCTGGCCTGTACCCCAGCTTGTATGTATAAATAAAAAATAAATCTTTAAAAAATAATTTTTCATCTTTATTGGTATCAATAATTTTAATCTTTAGCGTGTTTCTCAGTATATAACAGTTATTAAGTGTTGACTCTGAAGAATTTTAAGCTTTGGCTTAAAATGAAGTATGAGAAATGTATTTGTATATGAGTCTTTAAGCTGATTCAGAAATTAAAACAAAAAATCTTTACCTAAATAGTTGTGCACATAGATACTTTTAATATTCTAAAAAAGTATGTGCAATTAATTTCTTATCCAGTCTTCCTGCCTAAAACTTTCTTCTTTGTGTGAAGAATAAACAGTAATCCCTAGTGTAGCTTCAAACAATTTGATATTATGATTGTTTGTAAATGTAAGCCAGAAAATACCCAAATACAAGTACTCATTCTAGAGGGTAGGTGCAACAGGTAAATGTTAGGATAGTCACACACACTCAAAAAGCTCGATAAACAAATCTTTTCCTTAATCTGGACACTTTTTAGCTCAGTGTTTTGCAGAATATTCATTACGTGTGTAAAGAATACATTTCAATTTTTTTACAGAAAAAATTTCGTTCAAAAAATTTTGTGTCCCCTCATCTTCCCCTCAGACTTAATTTCTGATTTTATTGACCCTGGGGGGCAGGCACCTAATAATGTCTCAGAAACTCCTTCGACAGAGATCACCTCCTTGCTCTCAGAATGGGCCAAGTGTGACACAAAAACAACAACCACAAAACATCCGTCCGTGTCAGCGGCCTTAGAAGCAAGGGTCACCAGCAGTGATCAAACTGATCCAAGTCAGAGGAGGCATTGATCAGCTGGGATAGTGTACAGTGAACTGCAGGGTTAACCGGCACTCTCCGTTTCGTACAAGTCCTGGGAGTTTTGGGGTTGTCCCAGTGTGCCCCGGGACCTTGCGTGAGGGCTGGGGCAGTTCAGGCGCTTGGGTCGATTCCCACTCAGTAGTTGCGTGGTTTCCCCACCCCTTCACCTCCCGGCGCTGGCAGCTTATCGCCGCAAGGCAGACAGCGCCACGCCTTCCCGGGGTCGGCAGGCTAGGGCCGGGAGGGAGCGTGGGTGCGAGGGGGAGTGGCTGTACTCTAGCGCTCTCCCTTGCCTGCAGCTGCTGGCGTGCGACTTGAAGCTGGCGTGCGACTTGAAGCTGGCGTGCGACTACATTGATAGCTCTCGCCTCCTCCGTGCGCTGGGGCGCCGAGACTTAGAAGCGCTGCCCCCAAACGTGACCGTGACCGTAATTCCCTCCCGCGCTTTCCCAGCACCCCCTAGTGCGTGTGAGTGCCTGGCCCTCCAGGGCGAGCGCGGGCGCGGTGGGTGGGCTGCGGGCTGGGGTGTGGGCGTGAGTCGTAAAGATCGTCCCCTGCAGCTGCTGGCTGCGCGCTCCGGGTGTGTCCTGAGCCTGCAGTAGTTCATAGACAGTCCTGAGAGCGCTGGAGGAGACAGGAGCTCTTGACCGTCCGATTGAGATTTGGGAGACGCTGGAGAGAGGCAGCCTGGAAGGAAGCCAGGGACATTTTGGAAAAGCTCTTCATGATTTAGAAAGCACAGTGCAGATGCTTGATGTCTTTGTTAAGTAGAAGCTGCTTCCTTAGGGTATATTTGGAAGGACCGGCTGACTCATCACAGCGTTTACATAAAGGATTGTTATGTTAGGGTTGTGCCTCGGAGCGCTGGCATCCTGAGATCGGAGCCCTCGGTCAGTCCGAACTGCTATTAAACGAGTGAGTAAATAGTGAAAGCCATTGGAGATATGCGCGGCTTGAAAGGTCTGTGGGTATTGTGAGTGCATTTGGTAGAAAACAGAAAGTTGTTCCATTAAGATGACTAGGTTTGGTTGAGTCTTCCGTAGATTCATTTGAAAGTGACTATGAAATAATACTAAGTGAATATTTTGACTTTTTAGAAAACTATACGTTTGTGCTACAGATTCCGTCTGCTAGTGTGTCTCGCCTTTCTCCAAGTGTGTGAGTTGATAACTGGATGGGTAAACACTTACTGAGCGTGGCAGTTACTCCAGGGTATGGGAGAAATTTGTTAACATTACCTTTAATGGGACTAACATTACTTTTAATGTACTTTTGTCCAAAACTTTGGATGATTTGCTAAAGTGTTAACTGAGCATCCTTTCTCTGGATAGTTGACTTTTAATGATTAATTTTAAAACATTTATCACTCTACTACAATACTTACTGAAAAGGAGTACTGGAAAAGTTAGAACTATGGAGAAAATTAAGACCTCCGAAAATTAGATTGTAAATCTAGTGAACAGTTAAAAATATACGTAATGTCACCTAGTTTTATTTCCTGCCTAATAGTAGAAACATAAAGTTCATTCTGCTACCAGAAAACAAATTGATTCTTACCAGTAACAAATGTGCATGGGGGCCTCCCTGGTGGCACAGTGGTTAAGCGCTGCGCTGTGGAGCTGTTGGCAGCGGTGACGCGAGTTCCATGCCCAGCCGGGGAGAATCCCACATGGCGCGGCAGACTTCTCCTGCCTCGCCCGCTGCTCCCCTCAGCAGTGTATTTCTGATCTGTCTGTTCTGCTACCTGCTCTGTCTCTGGTGAACCCTCTCGCCGCCCCACGCCTCTGGCCTGCACCCCAGCTTGTATGTATAAATAAAAAATAAAGCTTTAAAAAAATAAAAATTAAAAAAATAGAGAATAAAAACACAAATGTGCATCGGTCATCTTTGTTCTAGATGCTGGGTAGGAGTTCCCTCAGGGGAAGCTTTTTTTTTTCTGTATAAAGATGACATTACAACACACATACAACCAAAGTTTATTTCGACATTTATAAGCATGCATGAAGTATCTGAGGTGAGGATAAATATTATACATGGAAAATAAAATAGAACTAAGTAGAGCACCTGTGGGAGCACGTTAGAATGGACATGGACCTTCTGGGATCCTATGCAAATTAAGTTACAGTCTAGAGACCATAATAACAGCAAATCATAAGTCACACATAAAAGGGGGAACACACCAGCTCCTTAGAGAAGACTTCCCTGACCTTTACCTTTGAGGAAATTTTCTTCTGTCTTGGGAGAATTCAGAGAAAACGGAAGAATGGCAGTGGGAGCACGTCCCAAAGTATACACAAGAATATGCTTGCTGTACTTGGGATTTCCTTACCCTAAATGCTTAGGAGAAACATTTGTTGGATGCTAAGTCACATGCTTTTTGATGTTTGAAGCTTCTTATGGCACAAATTGAGATTTATAGAAGGATGAGCTCACTTGGTGTTTTTCAAATACTCTGTAAGTATCTCTGTCAAAAGTTTTTGATGGAAGTTTGGCAGCAGTTGCTTATATCAAGGGGGAGGTTTATTCTGCATTCCTTAGTGCGGTTACAGGTTTGGATGGCAATCTTTTAGTAAAAATTAAAGAAGCTGAATGATCATCCTTTATGAGCTATAGGATATATAGGTCTATAGGAAGCTAAAGTTTATCCTTTAAAAAAATCAGTTCCCAGTTCACTGCAGAATGTGAACTAATTGATAAAGTGTCTAGGTGATTTTGTATTCATAGTCCCTCCCCACCCCATCTGCTTTATGAGACATAATTCACATATCATATAATTCACCTATTCAAAGTGCACAATTTGTGTATCCATCATCCTCCACCCCTAAAAACTTTTCCACAGTCACTCCCCTTTTCATGAATGTCCCCCACTCCCATAGTTTTTTGAAGCAGATATTTTAATTCACTAGGAGACTTTCAGAAAGTGGGTATTAAATTTTGGGGCCACATGGTTAGCTTATTTACAGAGATGAGTAAATATTCAGAGAATGGAGCATGGAGTTAGTAGTGTATTTACCGGTTGTTTAAACTGGGTGTGTGTAGATAAAGAAATTGTTATTTCCATTCTGATTTCAATGAGAAATTTTGGTTTGGCTAGGAGGGTAGAATAAAATCTTGGCATGCTTAGATACCCTGTTGAACTGTTTCTTGCATTTTGCTCATCACTAGTCCAGTTTCTTGGGGCTTACAACTGCAAAGACCTGATTACTTATTAGTCATTAGCACAGGCTTGTAGGAAATTGGTTCTCAGGCTCTGGTAGCATCAGGCAGCTCTCTTGACATTTCACCAGCATTAAGTTCTTCAAGTTATCTAGAAAGGTAAAAATGGAAGTTTCTAGAAAGCAAAAAGTCATGGGATCTCCCTCTAAAGAGGATAGAGTGCCTGAGAGGTCCTTCACACAGGAGGTCAGTCCCTTTTGCTTCCTGTCCTGCACTGCAAGGTCTGACCTTGGCCCCCTCTGTACCCTGGGTAGAGGAAAGAGGGTAGAAAAGTAGGGGGACAGCAGATACTGAGAAAGGAAGAAGGTTAAAACATATATTTTACACCTATTGCTCAACTATCCCATATTTATCTGGAATACCTTAAGATAAGAGCAGTAGGCCCTCAGAATAATAAGTTAGTCACAATGTGGGAGGGGTCTTGAATGCTTACCTGTGCAGGTATTTTCTTTATGACTTCTCATTTTATGCTCATAGTAAGCTTACAGGGAGGTCATTTAGTTCCATTTTTATAGAAGAGGAAGCTGAGTATGACAAAAATGCCGTTGGAACTTTAATTGATTCTTTTCTCAAAATTTTTGTGCACAGAAGAACTGGGGTATAGGCCAGAGGTGTGGTGGGTGAGAGGATTCACAGAGACAGAGTGGGGAGCAGAACAGGCAGATCTACTGAAATACACTGCTGAGGGGAGCAGGTGGCTACACAGGAGAGGTCTGCTGTGCCATGTGGGTTAGCTGGCTAGGGGATAAAACTCAGGCTTGGTGGTGATAGCGCTGTGACATAACCCCTAGGCCACCAGGGAGGCCCATATTGAACTTTATTGAAGTGCACTGTGATTTATTTTCTTTTGTTCTTAACCTGGTAATTGGTTTTATGTCTTTCGTACGTATTTATATAGCAGCTCATTGTAAAATCGTGCAAGACAGGGAAAGAGTGTATGACTTGCTAGGGATAGTGAAGTTCTGTCCTACCTTGGGTCGAGCAAATTCTGTCATTCTTTCATTTTTTTGCCTTTGATGAAGCCACTTAATCTCTCTGGATTGTCTTGGTATCATTGCTAAGTTTAAGAACCCAAGCCCCCATTCCTTGCCCAGCAGGCAGGTTTGGGAGGCTTGAATGGATAAAGGGATAGATGGGACTGTCATGGCAACCTGGACATTTAGCTGATGATCCTTTGATCTTTTTATGCTAATTCAGGTCATCAGTCAGGACACACCCAAGACTAGTCACTCTAAACAATCACTGATGTCTGGAGTATAAATAGAGCCTCACTCTCCGTTCAGGAGACCCCTCCTGTCTAGCCTGTTGCTTCTCTTAGCAATGTATTCCGATAAATCCACCTGTTCTGTTCTCCGCTTCCCAACTCACTTTCTGGTGAATTCTTTTACCCTTGCGCTTCCCGTGTATATCTGATTCTCCCCCACAACATGGATCACAATTTCTTCATGGAATCGGATAACATTTGAGTTTGAATGGAGAAGTCTGTATTTTATTAAGGCCCCAGAAAGGAAACATGGGTCAGAATGCTGAGATAGTAGTATAGGAATTCAAGTGTGCTTAGTACACTGAGTCTTCTCTGACCTGGCACTGGGGTGGGGAGGAGAGGGGAGTTGACTAAAGGCTAACTATTATTAAGAATAAATATTGTTTAAGCTACTTCATTACATGAGTGTTTGGCCACTGCATCATCACCCTTGAGTGTAAAGACCTTGGACCTGGAATTTCAGTAACTAGCTCATAGCCTCTTTGGTAAAATGGGGGAACTTCTGCCCAAGTTGTATAGATTCAGTGAAACCATAACTTAAAATTGTCTGGACACTGTAATATATTGAAGATATTATGACTTAAGTGTTGTGATAATTATAAAATTATTTTTTAGGGTGAACCCCCCACCTCATTATGAAATTATGCATATAATAATGAAATGTTTTATATTTTGTATATTAAATCTTTAAAGTCTGTTGTATATCCTATGTGTGCAGAATATCTGAAGATTATTCAATATGCAGGTGCTCAATAGCCGCTCCATTAGGTATAGTGTAGGTCTATGGCCGCTCATTGATAAACTGATAGAAGTTAGTTTGGAAGAGGCCTTTTTTGACCCTATGGTAATGTATTTATAGATGTGCCTCTTGTTTCTAACAATGAATAACTTGTTTATGATACCTAAATGTACTTAATAATTGCAGCAGGAATAACATGGCTGGAAATAAAGGAATCCAGGAAATATTTGTCCAGTATTTTAGAACATGTATAGATCTGAGTCTTGGTTCTTCCTGCTGAATTTCATTTATAAACTTTCTGTTCCATTCTATGGGAAACTATCTTTCCAGTATGTCTCATGTGACAGTTACCTCTACCCCAGAAACCATAAAATTGTATGTGCATTTTAGTTAAAAATCTAATGGTATCATTTCAGTCCTACCTTAATCTAATAGTACTATTGTTATCATGCCAGGATCACTCCCCACTGCCCTCTAAGCTAGAGCTGAATCCATTTGTATGTGCCATGTTGATTTATGCTCAGATGTAAGTGGCAACCTGGTATCAGTCGACCCATTCTAGTTGTTGGGTATATAGACCTACCCTTGCTACTTAACCATTACCTCGGTTTATAAACCACTCATTGTGTTCTGCCTTCATATATATATGTGAAGTATATATATATATGTATGATATGTATGTGTGTGTATATTTCTGTGTATGCGTTTATAGCTCAATCCCCACCCACACCCCCAGGAAGCCTAGGGAGATATATGTCCACGTTGGCTAAAGCAGAAGGAAATTTATTATTTATTTATTTATTTATTTATTTTTAATGATTTATCTATCTATGCATACAAGCTGGGGTACAGGCCAGAGGCATGGGGCGGTGAGAGGGGAGCAGAACAGGCAGATCAAAGTAGGGAGCAGAACAGGCAGATCGAAGGAAATACACTGCTGAGGGGAGCAGCAGGCGAGTCAGGAGAGGTCTGCCACGCCACGTGGTTATCTCTCCGCCAGGTGTTAAACTCGTGTGTCTCTGCTGCCAACAGCTCCACAGCGCAGCGCTTAACCGCTGCACCACCAGGTAAGCTTGGTAAATTTATTTTTTAAGTCATTGTTCATTTTTGCACAATGTTTGATTTCTCTCCTCAGGTGTAATCCCCATAAAATTCCCACTACCAAATCACCAATGAACCGTCACCATAGTCACTCTCTCTTTTTTAAAAAAGATTTATTTATTTATTTAGGCATAGAAGAGCTGGGATATAGGCCAGAGGTATGTGTGTGGTGGGGGCAGGATGGTGAGAGGATTCACCAGAGATAGAGTGGGGAGCAGAACAGGCAGATCTACTGAAATACACTCCTGAGGGGAGAAATGGACGAGATAGGAGAGGTCTGCTGTGCCATGTGGGAATCTCCCTGGCCAGGGATTGAACTCATGCTGCAGTGGCTGGGGATAGCTTGATAGTGCTGAGACTTGTGTGCCACCACTGACACCCTCTTGTGCTTTCTTGTCTCTTGTCCTCCCCTGTTTTGATCCCTCTCCACTCCCCCTCCCTTACTGTAAGCCTCAGATCTATGGTTTGCCTGCACATTTTGTCTTTTTTTTACCCTTTGTTCCGCTTCCCTATATTCCTCCTATAAGTGAAACCATCTGAAAGTCTTTTTTTTTCTTCTGACTTATTTCACTGAGCATAATCCCTTCCAGCTCCATCTATGTTGCTGAGAATGGCATGCGTTTATCTTTTTTGATTACTAAATAGTATTCCATTGTGTATATAAACCACATCTTCTTGACCCAGTCGTCTATTCTGGGCATTTAGGTTGTTTCCATATCTTAGCTATTGCAAATAGTGCTGCAATAAACATAGGAGTGTAGGTTTCCTTTCTAATTAATGTTTCTCTGTCCTTTGGGTAGATTCCTAAGAATGAAATTGCTCTGTCATATGGCAGCTCCATTTTCAGTAGTTTGAGGGTCTTCCATTCAGCTTTCCATAGTGGTTGGAACAGGTTGAATTCCCACCAGCAGTGTGAGAAGGTTCCTTTTTCTCCCCATTCTCACCAGCATTTGTTGTTGCCAGTCTTTGTTGTTTTTCTTTTTTAAAATATGGGCCATACTCACTGTTGTGAAGTGGTATCTCATTGTGATTTTGACTTGCATTTCCCTGATTATAAGTGATACTGGACATTTTTTCATATACCTTTTGGCCATTTGCATTTCTTCTTTAGTTTTTCTGCCCATTTTTGACTGGATTGTTTGCTTTGTTTTTGTTGAGTTCTGTGAACTCTCTGTAGTAGATCTTTGAACTTCCCCCAATCAGTAGAGTGTCTCTTTCTTTTGGTTTATTGTCTCTTTTTCTGTACAGAAGCTTTTTAGTTTGATGTAGTACCAGCTTTTTATCTTTTCCTTCTTTTTTTTTTTTTTTTTGCTTCTGTGGCTGTGTCCTCAAAGATATTTCTGAGATGTATGTCAGGGAGCATTTTGTTTATTAAACCGGAGGTAAATTTAATTGGTTTGAATTTTTCAACAAAAGGCAATTTGCTGACTTCTTCTTCCAAAATTTCCACCTAAAAAAGGTGAAGTCATTTCAAGAGAACAGTTTACACAGTGAAATCACTTTTGGGGGAATACTTTCCTCTCAGTGTGGTAGAGACCTTTAAGGCTTAGTTTGGTGGAGATTTCGCTACTTTCAGATCACTTGCATTTCAGCTAAACAAGGAAGACTTGAAATGACTTATGGAGAACAGTTACGAAATGGAAACTTCCTGCTCCACTTCCCTATCACTGAGCTAGAGATCACTCCTATAGCCTGATTTTTAGGAGGATCTCATAATTCTATGCCATTTGAATTTAGCTACTTCAAATATGTAAGAGGGACAAGGAAAATATGTCTTTGATGTGCTAGGCTATAAAACAGTACTTTTCAAAGTACATGCAACTGTGACTGAGTTGTATAACTGTTGATGAGAAAGTTAAGTCTAACATTAAGCTTCAAGTATAAACATTGAAAAATATTGGGGCTTTTTTTGTTATTTATTCATTTTAACTTTTATTTTGAAAAAAATTTTAGAGTTACTGAAAAGTTGCCTCAAAATGGTATAGAGGATTTCCTAACTATAATTGTCAAAAGTAATAGGTTAATAAAATACTGGTACAATACTATAGTGCAACTAATTAAACTATGTATTTATCTTTCCACCCTCTCTGTTTAGGATTCAGTCTAACATTCAATTCAGATCTCACATTTGCTTGTTACATATATCATGTTTCCATCAATCAGTGATAATTTCTCAACCTCCTGGGTTTTTTTTTGCTACCTTGACACTTGTAAACAATACCAGTCAGGTATTTGTAGGATGTCCCTCAATTTACACTTGATGTTTCCTCATGATTAAATTGATGTTCTGCATTTTGGGAAGAAATGCCAGAAGTAAACCCTGCAATGTATCAGGGGCACATGGCATCTTATTACTGATGTTAACCCAGGCTGCAGCGCTATCTGCCAGATTCCCAGTGGAAAGTTTTCATTTCTCCCTTTGTGTTTGATAGACATTTAGAAGAGAAACAGCAAGTATCCAGTTTCCCTTTAGACTTTTATTCACTTATTTTTTCATCCCTCAGTGGCGTTTTCTGTACATTGTGCTGTTACAGGGCAGGGAGAGGGTTACCGCAGAACCCCCAAACCTGCCCTCTCTAAATAGGTTCTGTCAGCCGCCACATCAAGACAAAACATATTCTAGTACACAAGACCATCAATGGGAAAGAACTTTATAATACAATTAGTGTGCAATAAATAAAAGGGGGAAAACAAATTTTCCATATCAAGCAGCCTGAGTTACCCATCTCGTCAAGGTAAATGCCCAGCCAAACAGGGTTGGCCCAAAGCAGGGCCACTGAGGCCCAAAAGCCTGCCACAAGGCACCTTCCGGTGAAGACCCATAGAAACGGGTCAGAAACAGCCAGACAAGTCTGGAAGGAAAGGAGCAAAATCCAAATCAGGATCAAAGCTGCCATTCTTAACCTCCCCACAGGTTTCTCGCCCACATCTGTTTCAACCAGCCCAAGGCCGAGAAGCAAGTGCAGCTTCTTCACAGGTCTCTTTGCTCCATGTGCCTCCTCCACATCTCCTTCTTGCTCTCCGTCACTCTTCCTGCCTTTTCTCAGTCCCCTTTCCAGCTTCCGCTCCTCCCTGCTCAGCTCCACCCTCCCTTAGGTGGGGCAGGGAACCTGGCACCTCCCCTTTTCCTGGGGACCACCCTGTTACAGTGCTATGTTGTTCTAATGATTAGAAAAAAAAAAATTATGTTTATTAATTGGAATTCTGTAATGAAGAGCTATCTCTTTTTCCTGTTTATTTATTCAACTATTTCTATCAGTATTGACTCCTGGATATTTAGTTTACTCTATTTACTATAACCCAATACTGTCATTGATGAGATCAGGTGCGTTCAGGGTGGTATGGCGGTAGACTCAATGCTGTTGTTGAATTTGCTGCTCAAATTGTTCCTGTTTCAGTCACAAGGAGGTTTTTCAGATTAATCCATGTACCTTTTGGGACATACTTCCTTTCCCTTTATTATAGCGCTTTCTTACTTGCTGCTATCAGAAATAGCTCTATGTTCATTTTGTGATAGGCATGCCCCAACCCTGGAATCAAGCGATTTTCTTTCTTTTTATGTCCAAGATCTGAGCACTTAGAGTTACTTTGAGATCTATTTAGTTGATTTGTGACTAGCACATGTGTCTTTGCTTATAAGTAGTAATGCCTTAACATGCAAATAGCATAGAGGACCCCATTGGAGTTGCCAGTTTGGGTTCAATCATTAACTAGAATAAAATCTCAGTGAGAGTTAGACAGAAATTTTATTAGATAATCAAAGTGAGGATTTGAACCTGGGAAGCAGTCAGACAGATTTGTTTTACTCTGTGAGAACTGTTCCAACAATCAACAAGTTTTGGTTTATAGAGATAGGATAGGTGAGTCATGGAAATCCAAAATGTATTTATTCCTGAGGAGGAGGAGGGACTAAGATTCCTAAGTTGTTTTGACTTAAAGATATGTTCATGTTATCTGTGCACAGAGAAAGGCAAATGCTGGGAGTTTATCATGTCCCTGATTTCTTTTTTAAAGATTTATTTATTTATGCATACAAGCTGGGGTACAGACCAGAGGTGTGGGGTGGCAAGAGGGTTCACTAGAGACAGAGTGGGGAGTAGAATAAGCAGATCTATGGAAACACACTGCTAAGGGGAGTAGTGGGCGAGGCAGGAGAGGTCTGCTGCGCCATGTGGGAATCCCCCCCGCTGGGCATCGAACTCGCGTCGCTGCTGCAGACAGGTCCACAGTGCAGTGCCTAACCGCTGTGTCACCGGGGAGGCCCAATGTCCTCGATTTCTTAAGAATATGGAGCTGCAAAAGCTAGATATTTGTTTAACCTTCTTTCTTTGGCTCCTTGAACTTTAGTGGGGTATTGAAAAGATGGGCTTACCAGCATGCAGTCAGTAGTTATTTTTGTAGCTACTTCACAAATTTTGAGTCTATGCAGTGACTTTGCTCATTTCTCTGCTAGACCCATAAGTGCTTACAGGTAGAATGCACACATCAAGTTTTCTAAAGGCACTGAAAAAAATAGTAGGATTTTTTTCTTAGCTTAATAGCTTAGTAGCTTAATTACTCTATATTCTAAATAATGACTGGATGTGTGAAGGGGGAGATATGCATAGGTCATATCTCGAGATGTGTGAAATGTCTTTGAACAAATTATGAAAGTCTTGGTCTCCTCAGCCCCCACACCTTGGAGCAAGTCTTTGAGCCTACATCTACTCATACCTTTTGAGTTAGAGGACCTCTTAACAGATAATTTGGGATACTCCCCCTTTATTTTAGTTATAACTATAGTGTTTATTGAATTCACAGTAACAGAAAGATCCAGTTATATTTCAAATCCATGTGTATGTCATACTAACAATGGCACATAGTGCTACATGTGTAATGAGACATATTTGGCCTTGTTTGTTAGTGATGTTTGAGGGGTACCCAGGGACTCCCAAACTTCCATGCCCTCAACGGTTCTATCCACCCATGCCCACAAAGGCAAAGGAGATTCTTTGTGAGAAAATGCCTAGAAAAACTTTGAATTGGGCATTATATAGGAAGAAATGTTATACCTACCAATGTGTACCTTATATATTTCTGGGAGGTAATCTGAATCCTTGATTTCCTGTAGAACCCTCACTGACCTCCCCAGTGCTGCCCTCAGTGCTGGAAACAAAGGTCTGCACTGGGTGAGTGAGAGAGAGATGAGAAGGGACCTCAGAGCCTCCAGAGTCACACGTGAGCTCCATATTTCACTAGGCATATGCTTTTGCCTGCCTTCCCCAGAGCTAAAAGCTGCAGCATGTATTTCCCCACAATTTCTTTCAGTGGAAGGATTTTATGTTCCTTTGCGAAAGCCCCTTTTCCTCTTTCATCTGCTTGCTTAGTCTCCTCTAGGAAGCTACTTCTTACCATTCCCTTTCTTCTGTGTCTTGTGCTCCCTGAGCAGTGAAACCTTGTCTTAATCTCTGAATTTTTAAATGAATGTGAGCATATAGGCAAAGTAATTAAAGGACACTCCTGGCTGCAAAAATGTCTTGTTTTGTAATGGGGTAATTATAGTTTAGGTGAACTCCAGTTGTGTTAATATTGAGTTTATAGGTGACAATGCTTAACATTTGTCCCTACCTTTCAAAGAATTCCAAGCTAAATGATTTGTGTGTTTATGCTCTTGAAATTTTATATGTAGTTTAGTAACCTACTAGAATCTAACTTCTCTTAACTTCTACGGATGCCTGATAAACATGATGGTTAGTGATTTCCTCTTGTTAGTGCTTATAATATCTTTTATTAAATTATTTTGCAACAGGGTATGGCACATTGTCATTCAGTCTTTTCTCCAATAGTAATAATTGGGAAGAGTTTATTCTAGGAGTTTTGAAAGATAAAAAAAATAATGGGTATTAGGTTACTGCTTTTACTATAAGGAGTGAAGGCAAATTTTCAGTTTCATATGCAAATGTGGCATTTAGAAATGGCCGATTTGCGATAAAGGAGATGATTTTAAAATACCATTTTCTTTTACTTATAACATGAAAAGAGTGGGGACAAAGAACAAGAAAACTCCTGCACCAGGAGATAGACTGGAGAAACTTTAATTCTAGTTTATTTGGGGAATTGTAATCTGAATACCAACTGTATATTGTTGAGATCTGTGACATTTAAGGGTGTCTGAAAGGGTTATGGTTATTTAAATTGATTATTTTTCTTTCTTTGACCTATTACTGGTATTTGAAATTCTGGGTCAAGCAATATGAAATCACTATGATAAAGTTACGAAATTTGTGTTATGGTCAAGTATGTTTTGATAAAATATGAATTATGTTTGTAGATCAGATTAATTCTCTAGGAATCTACTTCATTTGTTTTGCTTGAACAAATGAATTCAACTCAGCAATTGGCATTGTCTTTATCAGCCATTGCCACAGTTGCTCATTTAGATTTATTATTTATATATTATTATTATTTATTATTATTATTTATTATTATTTTATACTATTATTTATAATTTATTTATTGTATAGATTTATTATTGTCAACCTCAATTACTTAGCTGTTATTTTTGAAATGATAATATTTAATAATACTATATTTTTGTGTTATTTTGAAATTCTGGAATGGATTTATTTGATACAGGATATAGCAAGTATGTTTCTTTTCTAGGGTCATAAAATTGATTGTTTATAAACGAACTCAGGAATGAGGAAAATATATTTAAATATATTTAAAAGATAAACAGTTTAGAACCATATTGTCTGTTGTGGGGAAGAAGTGAGGAGGTGTGGAGGTGAAAGACACCAGACAGAGAACAGAAAAGGTAGATTTATTGAAATACATTGCTAAGAGAAGCAGCAGGCAAGACAAGAGAGGTTTGCTGCATTAGGGCCCTGAGGCTCCGTTTATATGCCAGGCATCTTTGATTGGTTTGGGTGACTAGTCTTGGGTGATTGGAATCAGCATATCAGATCGTCAGCTTAACTGCCAGGTTCCTATGACAGTGCCATCCATTTCCTTTATCCATTTATCCTCCCAAACTTGCTTACTGGGCAAGGAGTAGGGGCTTAGTTTTTAAATTTAGTAATGATATTAGACATTGTCCAGTATGATAATTATTAACTATTTGTGGTTTTTAACATTAAATGAATTGAAATCAAATAGCATTAAAAAGTCACTGTTTTCATTTTAAGTGCCAAATGCTGGTCACATGTGCCAAACAAACAGCACTATTTTATATACCCCCCCACTGTATGTTGCTGAAAATGTAGAAATGTTAGTGGGTAGACCAAGGACTACCCCAGGACTCCCAAACTTACATGCCCTAAGCAGGTTCTACCATCGACTGCATAAAGACAAGCATACTCTTCAGAGTCACACATCTTTAATAGGATTAGTGTGCATAGAAAAAGAAGAGAAGGATAATAATTTTCTAGCAAAACACCCAAAGTTACTATTCCCTCATGGTAAATACATTTGGCCCAAAGTGGGGCCACCGAGGCCCAAAAACTGGCCACAAGTCTCAGGCACCTTCTGGCAAGGACTCATAGCAAAGAGGCAGAAGGCTCCAAGCAAGTCTGGGATGAAAGGAGCAGAACCAAAGTGATACCGAACGTCAGCCTCAGTTTCCTCCAGCCAATAAAAGGAAATAGAGTTTGCGGAAAAGGAAAGTGGTTTAATTTGTCTACAGATGAGGAGGGCAGCAGACTCATGTCTGAAAGCCCACCGTCCTGCTCTCTGGCAGGGTGCAGGGTTATTTATATAAAGGGGAAAAAGGGGAGCTGGGCAAGGGTCTGCAGAGGGGCGGGGGAAGTGGTCTGCATGGAGACTGGTGGGCACCAGCTTGCTTTTTTCAACAACTGCTGTTTAACGCTCTTTTTCTTGAAAGGCAAGAAGACAAACCTGTCAAACAAGGGCGGGAATTAAGATGTAGGGGGAAAGACAAACTTGTTAATGCTTAACTGAGAGACCAGTCATAAATCTGTCAAACAAGGGGGGATATTGCAAGAGATAGGGGGAAGACAAACTTGTTAACTGCATCAAAGTACAAATCAAGGTAAAGTACAAATCAAGGTAAAAGCAGCCATGTCAGCCTTGTCACGTGTCTCTCACCAGAAGTCTCTTCCAAGTGCCTCTACATGTCTCAACTCCAGGTGTCTTTGTCCAAGTCCCCCAAGTCCCCAGTGCAAATCCTAAGTTGAGAAGCCAGCAGGACTTCTTCATGTGTCTCTCTGCTCCATTGTATCTTCTATCTTCTTCCAAGTCTCCTAGTTTCTCCCTGCTCAGCTCGCCCCTTCGTTAGGTGGGACAGGGAACATGGAACCCTCCATTTTTATGGAGATTTCACTCAGTAATGCAAAGAAGCAGAGTACTTTTCAGTCTGACTCCCAGTTATGTGAGACATAAGAGAATCACTTTCTTGGGTCTTTCAATAAACTTTTTTACACAGCAGAACCCAGATTGTAATTGTCAGCATGAGGGAAATTATCCTATATCTGCTCCTCTGGGATCTTCTAGACATAGAAGTGGTCAAACAAACATCAGACAGATTTGTAAAAGAAAAAGAAGAGAAGCTTAATAACAGCATGCATTCCCCCTGTATACATGGGCCAGACCGGCACTACTGAGCAATTTGCTCACATGACTCCAGACACCATATTACAAATAGCTTAGCTAAGACAAGGGAGGTTGGGGAAGAAAGAAGAATGTCCCCTGGGGAGTTTACCAATTAGTGGATAGATAAAGATAGGCAGATTTAAGTTCCCCCTTCTCCATTGAAAAGAGAGAAGGAGATTGTCTTCCCACACATGCAAAAGCAACCTCCACCTAGCCTTCAGAGGTACTCCTATGAGACCAATCTTTTGTCAAAAAGACATATTTTGGTTTTTGCTCCTTTATATTATAAAGCAAGTGGTGTGTAATTGTTTGGGAATGAAGAAAGTTGTTAATTTTTCTTTAAGATTTCTTATGTGTTTATTTATGTGTAGAAGAACTGTGGTGTAGACCAGAGGTGCGGGGAGTGAGAGGATTCACCAGAGACAGAGTGGGGAGCAGAACAGTAGGATTTACTGACATACACCAAGCAGCGGGCGAGACAGGAGAGGTCTGCTGCACCGTGTGGGTCAGCAACCTGGCCAGGGATTGAACTCAGGCTGTTGTGGTCAAAGCACTGAAACTTAATCCTTATGCCTACACCACAAGGGAGGCCCCAGAAAGTTGTTAATTTTTAACTTTGGCAAGTTACATATCTTCCACTGATCATTACTAATCTTCATAAATTTAACCATGGCCTCAGGGCTCACTCCTTGAATTTCTTCTAACTATGGTGTAAGAGACAAGCTTTCCTCTACTCTTAAGTTCTGTTTTCAGAGGCTTGCAAATTAAAGCCACAAGAGATTGGCAAGAGGAAAAACATTAATCATGTGAAAAGGGAGTTCAGAGAAAAATGTGCATGAAAGAGACATTTAGAAGTGGGGTTTAAGTGCTTTCTTAGTAGGACAAGGGAAAAGGGAGAAGGTAAAAAAATTTACAAATTTTTATGACCATTAGGGAAGACCAAAACTGTAGTGGAGAAAATGGGAGGGGTGGGTGGTGAAAATTACTGGAGATATGTTCTTACATAGGCAAGAGGAAATGTGAGACAGCGTGTAAATCGAGGGTGAACCTTAGCTAGAAACAGAGGGAGTTTGCCTCTGATAAATAATGAGTGTGAGGGCCTCCCTGGTGGTGTGGGGGTTAAGTCTCAGTGCCACCGCTGCCTGAGTTTAATCCCCCGCCAAGGAGCTAATCCACATAAGGCACAGCAGACCTCTCCTGTTTTAGCCCCTGTTTCATTCAGCAGTGTATTTTTTGTAGATCTGCCTGTTCTGAATCCTCTCACCCCCAGCACCTCTGGCCTGCACCCCAGTTCTTCTATGCATAAATAAATAAAAATAAATCTTTTAAAAAATGATGAGTGTGAGTTAGAGAGATAAGAGATATATAAAATTGGAAAGACAGAGGGAGAAGACAGGTTCTTTATTCACTATGCCAACAAAGGAACATACGTGACTGAGGTAGTGGGGAGAGCAAGGTCATTAATGGAGAGGTTGAGGGACTGGGGAGGCCAAGGACAAAGCTCTGTATGGATTTTGAAATTCACTGCAGCTGCCATAATCCTAGACTTCAGTGTTGTGTATGACCCTGTGTATTGGAAAACAGAGTATACTGGGATGCTCACTCGAAGGCAGGTCTGTAGCATTTTTTAAGGGTCAAAGTGCATTCGTGGCGTAATGAAGACTCCAAGAGTGTGGTTGGTCATCCTTAGTGTTTGTGGAGTTTGTTCCAGACATCCTTTTGCCCCAGCAATGCACCCTGAGATCTGCGCCACCATAAATATGGTGGAATAAAAATTGAAAGGGGGGATTGTAACAGGGTGGTCTCCAGGAAAAGGGGAGGTGCCAGGTTCTCTGCCCTACTCAAGGGAGGGTGGAGCTGAGCAGGGAGAGAAGAAGCTGGAGAAGAGGCTGGGGAGGGAAGGGAGCAGGACGGAGAGCCAGGAGATGTGGAGGAGGCACATGGAGCAGAGACCTGTGAAGAAGCTGCACTTGCTTTTTGGTCCTGCTCAGGTTGAAGCAGGTGTGGGTGAGAGACCCTCTCGTGGGGAGGTTAACAATGGCAGCTTTTATCTTGATTTTAATTTTGTTCTTTTCCTCCCAGACTTGTCTGGCTATTTCTGACCCTTTTCTGTGGATACCCACCAGAAGGTGCTTTAGACTTGTGGCAGGCTTTTGGGCCTCAGTGGCACTGCTTTGGGCCAACCCTGTTTTGGTAACTTTCAGTGCTTAATTTGAAAACTTTGTTTTTCCCCTTTCTTTATTGCATACTAATTGTATTATAAAGTTCCTTTCCATTGATGGTCATGCACACTAGAATATGTTTTATGTTGATGTGGCACATGTCAGAACCTATTTAGAGCAGGCAAGTTTGGAGGTTCTGGAGTGTCCCTCTTCCTGCCCTGTAACATTAGGGATCTAATTTACGATTCTCAGTTTTTATCACATTATCCCTCCCTCTCCAGTGTTTCATAAGCATCTGAAGTTTCCCGCCTTGGAATTGAACCTGTGAACTTCAGACATGCCCTCTGTGAGTCTAACCCCAACTCTCCTTCAAGCCCTTCTTACCTCATTTTCTGTAGTAGCCTCCTAACCAACCCTTGGCTTTCATACTTGCTACACAGGAGTCAGAGTGTCTTTTAAAAACAGAATTAGGATCATGAACATTTCTTCCTTAAATATCTTCAGTGGCTCCTTGCTAACCATACAGACTTCCACAGTGTGGGCGCTGCCTTTCTCTCTGGCTGACCTCGCCCTTTGTGTCACATTCCTCAGCTCACCCTGCTGCTATGCTATGGGGTTCTTGGATGGATTCAGGATGCCCCTTTGCCTGGAACACTTCAGTGATCTGACTCTGATAATATACGACTGAGCAGCCTTTGGACCTGAATATGGCGTCAACCCTGGATGCCTCCAGGTGGATCTGTCAAATGATAAACAACATTGATTGATAGTGGATATTTAAAAAGCAGTGGATAATATATGGAAGTTAAAATTCAGATGTTCTTTTCTAACAGTATTCAATACTATCCTGCTTCTATTTCTGTTCATTCCCAAATCACCAGACAGAGATCTGAAAATTCCTAGCTCCATATCAGGATTGTATTTTATTGGCATTAAATAGCTGAAGTGGGTACATGCTTACATCGATGCCTTTATGCCTCTGAAGTGGAGTTCAAATCCCATTTATTAGTACTACTATAGGGAGGAGGGACCAGAACTCCTGATCTGTTTCCTCTGGCTTCTAGCAGCAGGTGTGATGACTGTAACTGTGGGTGGGTGTAACTCTGGCTGAGGACTTTAGAATCAGCGTTTGGACTTTCCTTGCGTCTGTGTGGTCTCCACTTTAGAATCAGCATTTGGACTTTCCTTGCATCTGTGTGGTCTCCACTGTGTTATACGCTTGTATGTAGTGGACTAACAGATGAAGAGTATCTTGAAACTGGTATTTTTAACATAGGTTTTCAGTCTTATAATAGATATGCCAGCATCTGTGAAAGAAAAACTGTTCCAACTTTTCAAAAGAGTAAGAACATGGCCTCACTAGTCAGAAAGGAAAAAGAATTGGAAGGTGCTCTAGGTGGATGCCTGAAAAGGGACAGCTGGAAAGATATAAAGAATCTGTTTACGCGAATCTCTTGATCTAATGTGAAAGGACTTTTTTTGCTTGACTGAGAGATATAATCAGGCCAGATAACAGGAGTTAGCTGGGTTCAGATGAGCTATGAAACCATTTAGATGCTTCTCTTATCAAAGGACTTAAGGACACAAAAACACTAATCCGAAAGGATACATGCACCCGTATGTTCATTGCGGCACTGTTCACAATAGCAAAGGTATGGAAGCAACCCAGATGCCCCAGAATAGATGATTGGATCAAGAAGATGTGGTACATATACACAATGGAATACTATTCAGCAGTCAAAGAAGATAAACACATGCAATTTGCAGCGACATGGATGGAATTAGAGGGGATCATACGCAGTGAAATAAGCCAGAAAGAAAGAGAAAAATATCGAATGGTTTCACTTATAACAGGATTATAAAGAAACCAAATAGGAGAGAGACAATCAGTGGGTGGGGCCGGGGGGGCGGGGGGAGGGGAGGAAAAGGGCACAAAATGGAATAGAAAAGAACATAAGGGACCATGGAGATGGATCACAGGTGAATTGGTGGTGGTCTACCCAAGGGGAATACAAAATGTAAAAGACATAAATAACAATAAAAATATATATTAAAAAAAAAAAAAGGACTTAAGGACCTCGTGATGTGAATGTAAGACACCAAAGTGATGAAAACCCAGTTAAGACCAGCAGGAACTCTGGAAGCAATAAAGCAGATTTTTGTAATAGGTAAACCTAGGTAGGACTTAAAGGTTTTTTGCTTGGTTTAGATGACAAATTCTTTTTTCTTAATTGAAGTATAGATGACATGCATTATTTTAGTTTTAGGTGTTCAACATAATGACCCAACATTTGTGTGCATTGTGAATGATCATTACAATAAGCCTTAGCAGATTTCAAACTTCAGTCCCATAGTTTTGATTATAGCCCTTGTGCTGTTGTACATTCACATCTCTTTGACTTGTCTTGTGCAAGGTTTCTTTTTAATATACAAAGATTATTTTCTAAACCCATCAGCCCAACACATATGCCCAGAAAGCTTCTATTGCGAAAGAGTGAACATTTTCCTGAAGGCAATTACTTGTAGTGAATCATTAAACCCACTATAGTGTATTAGTGAAAAATTGAGGTTTTTTTGCTGTTATTACTGAGGAGTTGCCTTTAGTCTGTTATTACTGCTATGTATTTTTCTGTTCCATCTAGAGTAATGCTTTGATCCTATTTTTTGTACATGGGCAGAAATGTTTAAAAAGTTGCCTTTGTTGAGGGGGTACAGTGTGCTTCAGCTGATGGGGTGCCTCTTTCATACCCATGTACTCACTTGTCGCTCACGCATTAGTAAGAATCTGCTTTTCTGGAGGAGGATATTAGAATCCTAGTGGGGAACCAAGCAACTCTGAGGTAATGAGAATTACAGTGTTTGTCACAGTGAAAGCAAACTCATTGCATGTACACATTTCTAAAATCGTTACTGTATTTGAAAAGTTTTAGACATCTATCTTGTTATGGGTATGGATGATCTTTGTTGGCTACTTTAGTTCCATTTGGTGCTTTGTACTACCAAGCAATCTCACAGAAAAACCATAGATTTTCATCTTGAGCCAATCACCCATTTCTCTTAATGAGTCTTGAGAGATAGTTACAAGTGTACTTTGTCATAAAACACCAAATGGGAATGACAGCCAGAGAAGTGATTTTTAACTGGAATACTTTGGTTTCAGAATACATGGAGAGACAGCTGAAGAAGTTATAAAGTCTAAATGTAAGGTTCATTAAATTGCTTGTGCCTTTTCTTTCAGTGGTTTGAAAGAATAGGGTTTAGGTTCATTATTACCATTCATTGTGTTCATAGATTAAAATTTAATCTATTTACCTTTAGTTTACTGGGTGCCAATCTTTAAGTGGTTTCCTACTCTTCAAGTTTCCAAAACTGGCAAGAATTGAAAGACCTTTTTCATCACATCCCATATGTTTCGTAATCTCATTGATGTGATTTTCATGCTTTTTAATGTGGAGTTCCTTGTTTGTTTGTTTTTAATCTATTTCTAATGTGATAATTTTCATCCACATTTCAGGCTGGAGGTTTTTTACATATCAGTTGTACAGTTCACTATTTCTTTTTTGTAATATGCATATAAGCTGTTCAACTCATCTATTGATTTTCAAAAAACGAACTCTATCTTTGGTTATAGTTTCTATTTTCTTAAACATTTAACAATTATTTGAAAGTCAGTGTTTGATGGTTTCTGTCTATTCTTGTTTTAGATTTATTTTCTTATCTTTGGAACATAAGGTCCTATTTTCAGGCCTGCTTGATAATTTTTTATTGAAAATTTGGATGGTGATAACTTCTTTGAAAATAGGTGTTACTTTCTTCTAGTTGACAAAGGATGAACAGATCAGTTTGATGGAATAGAGATTGGTCTATTTCTGGTTTGCCCTTATTCCCAGAGCATAGCCCATCTGGGATCCCAAAAGCTTGGGTTCTCTAGGGTACTTTTTCATTAGGCTTGCAACTCCAAATTTTGTCTCCTTAGTACTAACAGGCTGCTGAAATATTAGCTCATTTTTTTAGCCTCTAGCAACTTCTTTCTGCCTGTTTTGTCTGAGTTTTGCCCCAGGTGATTGCAATTTGCCTACAGGGTAGGGCACAGAATGCTGGCTTGCGTTCACATTCTTTCCTTTCTAGGATTTTGGCTCCTCAAGTCTTGATTGCTTTCATTAGAGAGCACCTTAGGATGGTGGTTGGTTTGGAGAAGCTATTTCATCATAACCAGTTCATGGGTTACTTTGATTTTTATTTTTTTTTATTTGTTTGTTTTTTAAATATTTATTTATGCATGCAAGCTGGGGTACAGGCCAGAGGCATGGGGCGGCGAGAGGGTTCACCAGAGACAGAGCAGCACAGGCAGATATACGGAAATACACTGCTGAGGGGAGCAGCAGGCAAGGCAGGAGAGGTCTGCCGAGCCATGTGGGAACCTCCCTGGCCACGCATCAAACTAGCCTCGCCACTGCCAACAGCTCCACAACGCAGCGCTTAACCGCTGCGCCACCAGGGAGGCCCCTACTTTGATTTTTAAAGTTAAAACTGGATTTATTGAAGTTGCACATTTCAGACCTTTTCACAAGCTGTTAAGTCACCTTAAATTTTTACACTAATTAAATATTTAAGGGGTCTTTTAAAACTTAAAGACTTTAAACTTCATTTGTTTTCAAATTTTTAACTGCTTAACTATTGGCTTGATTTTCTTGATCATTTTTGTATATAACTCTAAATCTTGCTATAATCTAAATGTGTTCACCCTTGAAGGAAATCATGTCATCCTAAACAATTTTGCGATATACCTTCTTAGCTGATTGAAGGAACATAACAACTAGGGATATAAGATCAGGAGCTATAAATTCAGAGAAATTTTGCTTGCCCCTGACTCTTTGGCTAAGTCCCTTTCTGAAATAACAATGTCAAACTACAAAATTAAAAAAAACAAAAAGCAGCAGGTGATGGTGATGATGTAGTCTGTTCTGGATCTTGAATTGTATCATAATATGCTTTTTGAGGCAGGTTACTCAAGTAAAGGCTCCAAGGTTGTTGTTATTACTGTGACATGGCCTATTCATTGGAAGTGGAGCTATTTATTGAAATTAAATGGAATTAAAACATTTAAAAATGTATTTTATTGAACCCAATATATTAAAAATATTTTTGCTTAAATAAGAATCAAATAACTGAACAAAAAGCACAACAAAACAAAAATAATAGACAACTATAAATCAGACATTCTGCAGGGGAGGGGGAGGGAGAGGGATCAAAATGAGGGCAGAAAGAGCATAAGGTACTATGGTGATGGTGCATGCATGAATTGGTGGTGGAAATTCTCTGAACACTACACCTGAGAAAAGAAAGCAAACATTGTAAAAAAATGAACAACAATGTAAATATAAATAAATAATTTTTAAAAAGAATCAAATAACTAATGAGTTCTTTTACATTAAAAAATTTTGGTTTCTATTTTTTTCTTTTTTTTTTTTTTGTTATTTATGTCTTTTATACTTTGTATTCCCCTTGGGCAGCCCACCACCAATTCAACCGTGATCCCTCTCCATGGTCCCCTGTATTCTCCTCTCTTCCATTTTGTGCCCTTATCCATCCTCCCCTCCCCTCCTCCCCCCCCACCGCTGAGTGTCTCTCTCTCACCCGGCCTCCCTATAGTGCTGTTATAAGTGAAACCATTCGATATTTTTCTCTTTCTTTCTGGCTTATTTCACTGAGTATGATTCCCTCTAATTCCATCCATGTGGCTGCAAATTGCATGTGTTTATCTTCTTTCCATGCTGAATAGTACTCCATTGTGTATATGTACCGCATCTTCTGGATCCAATCATCTATTTTTGAACATCTGGGTTGCTTCCATACCTTTGCTATTGTGAATAGTGCCGCAATGAACATACCGGTGCATGTATCCTTTCAGATTAGTGTTTTTGTGTCCTTTGGGTAAATTCCCAAAAGTGGGATTGCTGGGTCGTATGGGAGCTCCATGTTTAGCAGTTTGAGGAATCGCCATACAGCTTTCCATAGTGGTTGGACCAGTTCACATTCCCACCAGCAGTGTAGAAGAGTTCCTTTTTCTCCACATCCTTTCCAGCATTTG